>APFE030264732.1:0-10805 GCA_000404065.3 Pinus taeda | reverse complement strand
GGGTATAATCAAATTCTGGTTCACCCCGATGACCGACTCAAAACCACCTTTAGAACAAAGTGGGGAACATATGCTTATCAGAAAATGCCTTTCAGACATATTAATGCAGGAGCCACTTCCCAAAGGGCGATGGATATCGCTTTCAAAGGGTTAATTAATAGAACAGTAGTTGTCTATTTAGATGACATCACTGTATTTTCAAGAGAGAGATCCAATCACTTGCATGATTTGAATCAGATCTTCCAACGCTGTAAGAAATACAGTATTTCTCTAAACCCTAAGAAATCTTTCTTCTCTCTTGATCAAGGTAAGCTCCTAGGCTTTGTTGTATCTAAAGATGGCATCTATATCGATCCAGACAGGATTAAGGAAATTTCTGAAATCCCTTTTCCTCATAATAAGAAATCCATGCAGTCATTCTTAGGCCAAATTAATTTTGTAAAAAGATTCATTCCAAATTTTCTCAAATTATTTTACCACTTCAAACTATGATTAAGAAAAATACGGTCTTCAAATGGGGAGGGCCAGAAAAGGAAGCATTTGAACTAATCAAGAAGTCAATAATCAATGCCCCAGCTCTAAATACCCCAAATTTTTCTAATCATTTTACATTGTCTACCATCGCATTCGATTCCTCTTATGCTGCAGTACTTACACAGATCAATGATCACAATTTGGAAGCACCGATTTCATTCTATAGCTCAAATCTTCAAGGTGCAGAATTAAACTATTCTGAAGTAGAAAAACAAGCCTTTGTTGTATATAAAGTGGTTAAACATTACAGACCCTTCCTGTTGAAATCCCATACAAAGGTTATAGTTCCTTTCTCCTCAGTTAGACAACTGTTAATCCAGAAAGAACTGGGAGAAAAAAGGGCAAATTGGGTAACAACACTTCAGGAATACGACATAGAAATAAAACCAGCAAAGATTGTTAGAGGCCAAGGTTTTTGCAGGTTATTGGCAGGCGCGTCCAACATTTCGAAATCAAGCGATACAGATCAACCTGAAACCATCAATCAGGTAAGTGTCACTGATTCTGAATCACAGCATGCTGATTTAATATTTTACTTAAAAAATGGATATGCACCTCCCAACTTGTCCTACAAAAATAAAAGGGACATAAGATTGAAAGAAATTTTTTTTACCATTATTGATGATGTTCTGTTTAGGCAAAATTATGATTCCATTTTACTAAGATGCCTTGAAAAACAGGAAGCACAAAGGGTCCTACAGGAATTGCATGACGGACCAGCGGGAGGCCACTTCGGAGCTGATACAACAGCTCACAAATTCCTCCATGCTGGATACTATTGGCCCACTCTATTTAGAGATGCTCATGAATATGTGAGGAAATTCCCAAGCTGTCAAAATTCAAGTGGAAGACTAAAGAAATCAGCCTTTCCTCTGCAACCGATCAACATTGAACAACCATTTGAGCAATGGGGATTGGACATTATTGGAGAAATTACTCCTAATTCTTCCAAACAGCATAACTATATCCTTACTGCTACCGATTACTTTACCAAGTGGGTTGAAGCAATTCCGCTAAAGACAACAAACTCTGAAGCCATCATTGAATTCATAGATCAATTCATCATTACCAGGTTTGGTGTCCCGAATGCTCTTGTTTTTGATAATGCATCTTATTTTTCAGGCAATGCTATGTTTGAATTCGCAATCAAAAGAGGTTTCAAGCTCAAATATTCTGCTAACTATTATCCTCAGGGTAACGGTTTGGCAAAATCTACAAATAAAATAAGCGAACTATCGAACAGAATCACCAGACTTTGCACAAATCTCTAATATTTGCACTATGGGCTGACAGGATAACACAAAAGGCTTCTATAGGTTCTTCCCCATTTAAACTCATTTATGGAAAAGAATCTGTACTGCCAACAAATCTTATTCTTCCCTCTCTAGCTCTAGTTCAGTTTATTGAAGGAAATCCTTCTTCTTCTTTACAACTTAGGCATGACCAAATCCTGAAATTAGAAGAAGAAAGAGAAAAAGCCAAGATTATTCATGCGAAACATCAGAAGATCATCAAGTCATCATTTGATTCAATCTCATCTCGTTCTAAGAAATTTCAAGTTGGTGATTTAGTCCTGAAATGGGACAAAGCCCATGAAGATAAAGGGAAACACACCAAATTTCAGAAAATGTGGCTTGGACCGTTTCAGATCTGTGCAAAAAGATAGGCCATTCGACCTTCATGCTACAAGATTTGTCAGGGTTGAGAAGATTTCTCTCCCTGTTAATGGGCCTAATCTTAAAAGGAAAATTTTAAACTGAGGAGGTAACCCCTTCTCTTTTAAATAGCATTTTTATAGTTTGTAGCAAAATTAGAAAATAAAACTGTAAGGCATTTTCTATTTGACCTTTGCTGTATTCAAAGAGTTTCTCAAAAACAAGCAATGCGATATTTACTTTTAATAAATAAAAGTATTAAACAAAAGGAATAATTTCTAGGAAATTAGTTATAATTGCATTCTGAAACTACAATACAATCCTAGCGAACTCCTCTTGAAGTTTATAAATCTTGTAAATCTTTTTAGATTTTTTAAATTGGTTATAAAAAGGTTATCAATATTAAAATAGAAGCTAATCCAAATTCAACATCTCAAACTCTTACCTTGTCATCCATCCTACCTTAAGGAGGAAAATTGTCTATCCTATTCTACCTAAGTTCATGATTATTCAGGATGTAATTCCAAGAATACTAGATATAAAAGTTAAGAGGTCTTATTACAAGCCTGCTTACCATGTTCATAGGAAAATAGTTTAGCCGACATTGCCAATACTACATACCAAAACAGGGTAATGGCTTCAATTGCAAGACAAGGGGTCTCATCACGAGCCAGCTTGTTCGGTTAGATTACTACTAGTGAATGGCATTGTCAATTAACTGGCCACCACACCAGGGCAATGAATCTTTATCTTATAAAATAACAGAAAAAGAAAAGAAATACAAAATGTGAAAAAACATGTTTTGAATTTATTCTGTTAATCATGCTCTGAAGTAAATAGGACAATGGACAATGATATGGTTAAAAGGTATCCCTGCCGAGACTATGGACGTTTGCTAGCAGCAGAGGCTCTACCTATGGAAAAGGAGTTAATTTTAATAGTTGATTTGGAAAAGTTTCCTATTTTATCAATATCAACCAATAAGTGCCAATTTAAAAATCTGGAATGTATCTATTTTTAACAAGAGAGGAAATTAGCAAAGAAAGTTTTGTTTCCTTAGAATGCAACGATATCTAGTTATATTAGAATTTTCCCTTTTGAATAAAATTTCTATTGTGAAAAAGTTTAAGTATTTCTACACTTTTCATATATAACTGTTTCTTCTAGTGAATCGCCAATTGTTGTGCCATACAACAACCCCCCATTTCATATCATTACTATTCCAAAATTATAATGTGAAATGGGTCCCTTTTAATTTTTGTTTCAAATTGGTATCAATTTAGAGTTCTATTTCTAAAAAGGCTCGAGTAAAAGGAAACATTATTAAAAGAACTTTCTAAATAAAACCAATCAAAATTCCCAATATAAAACGATATATCTTTATCATTGCGATAAAGCGATCGCAAGATCACATATCGCAATGACAAAGAAAGCACAACTTAAGGGATGTCTTGGTTTTCGCCGATGCGAAATCACAATCAAATATTGGCAAAGCATAAAGTAACATGAGTAACGATCCTTGCTTTGATGCGATGAGAAATTGGCGATCGGCAATCGGCGATAACACTTATATTGCAAAGAAGCTCCCCTTCATCCGATGCGATGCGATATCGCTATCGGCGATCGGCAACTTGCCATGCCCTCATCTTAAACGGCCCTACCCGCTATGCCCGACGCGATGCGATATCGCTATCAGCGATCAGGGATTCCAAGCAAAACCAATGCAATAACTTAGCATTTCCCCGATGCCCGATTGCGTAAAGGGTAAAATAGCACAGTTTTCAAAGTAACAGTCATAAAGGTGGTTTGATATGATTTATTCGTAATTAAGGCCATATCCTTTGGAAAGCCGCTCATCCGCGTTCAAACCACCAAATCACCCAAAGCATGCTTCAAATAAATCATTCAGCCATAAATCGAAGCAACTGGAATTAATGAGATTGGCAGGCCGTAACGACCATTTAATGAGAATAACAGGCTTGAGATCTATCCACGGATTTGATCCTAAGGCCACCTTGAGTCGATTGATCACTATGAATGCACCTAGATATATATATTTCATTATGTTCAATTCACGTTATTGTTGCATGTTTTACGCTTATCTTTCACTCTATGCAGAATTCTTCCATAGAAACAGAAGAAAGTGGAATGGGAAAGAAATCTAAGAAGACTACAATGCCTACTGCTCCGCTAGCCGCAGGGAAAGCTGTCGCTGATCCAAGTGGAAAGAATAAAGGGCTTATATCAGATAACACATGCTTAGGACTCACTAGGACCACTTGGCAAGGGACTTATAATCTGATTGAAGCAGAAGGGCCAAAGGTGACCGAAGTAGAAATTTTATGTGACAATACCAGCAAATCTGATGCCAATTTAAAAGACTTGGCCGACTCCTTTCTACAAAGAATAGCTGCTCGGGAGCAGATTCTTCCTTACACGAATGTGGTAAGGTGGGCAATCCAAGAGCTCCCAATTATCAACAGACTGTTTAACGCTGCGGACGGGAGAATTTTCGGTTCGTTTCGAGCCGAAGACATAAGGCTAATGTATCACTTGCCGCAAGAAGAGAAGAAATATAATGTTGCATTTTTGGAGAAATTTCGAGCAGAGAACGAGACCGAGTCTGAACCAATTCAAGGCTGGAGACAAAATCCAGTAAAACACAAGCATGAAACCTCGGGTAAGTACTCAGTTGACTCCCTATGTTCTCCTTACTGTTATGCTGGAATTATGATGTGTAGGCTATGGGGATTGCATGACTCTGCCAATTTCACCATAGAAATGGTTCCCCTAATGGAGACAGCATGTAGTGGAGAAATTATGGATTGGGCGGTCATATTATCCGACAAGTTAGCCAAAGCCATCCTCGATTTCAGGTCTGATTATCGTGTCACAGAGAGGGTTATTCCACCATTTTATTACAGTGCCTATGTTATGGATGTGTTGTGTTTTAATTCTGAGTTTCCTGTGCTGGGATGGAGGTGGACGTCGCAAGACCCCACACCCATTCACATATATGATCAAAAACTATGGAATACTGGTTATAAGCACCACCTGTACCAAATCTGCAACGGTTTTATGTTGCCAATTCATTATTCCATTTTTAATAAGCCTGCCCCGAAAATTTCTGAGCAAGCAGGGGTAGATTTGACTGCAGTAGCCAGTTGGTTTGGGGAGGAGAAATTCACCTACATCAGAGTTTTTGGCAGTCAGGCTAGGCCACATGTGCTACCACTTTACATCCCCGATAAGCTACTTGCCAGGGAGGTAGCTTATCAAATTAGTGCTGAAGGGGTTACCTAGACCCTGAAAAGAGCTAAAAAACATGTTTGGCCTTCTTTTCCATTACGAATTGGAGTGTATACCCTGCATGATATCAAGCATGCAGAGAAGGAAGCTGGGAAAATGAATTTTCTCACTCTGGCTACTCTGCCAAGAAGGAAGTATGATCCAAGGAAGATCGCTTACAATGCACTTGACCAGGCCAAATTGGCCAAGGTCGAGCACAAAAAGAAGACAAATTCGAAGATTTGTTTGCATCGGCCGAATCGATGTATCAAGTCAAGTCGCTTGCCAGAAATGTGTATAATGATGAAGGGCTAGTCGAATTTAACAGAATTAGAGAACAGAGGTTGCAAACTCTGCCTCTAGACCTGTTAGCGACTGTTCCGACAACAACCAGGTCAAGCGAGTCTGAGCAGCGAGATAATACACCACCTCCTACTACATCAAAACAGCAGGAGGAAGTGCATAGCCAGAGGCAAGAGGTGACCCAAGAAAATGTGTAGCGACAAGAAGAAACCCAAGCAAAGGCCCAAGAAGAGAGTAGCTCTAAGAATAACAATGATACATTAGTTGATCCGAATTTGCTCCAGCAATGGAAGAAATTCAGTACAATTATTGATAACCTAGAGTGCTTGAAAGATGATGAGGTTTCTAAAGAAGGTGATACACAGGAAGCGACATCGAAACCGGTTTCAGGTGAAACCAGCGGCCTACCCAAAACAAAAGAACCAGAGATAATTCCTAAAGATCCAATGGGAGAGATCGTTTTGCAAATTGAAGAGATCCCCCCTTTAGATGTATTTTATAGCCCTAAGCATAAAGATGTTGTAAAGCGACAGAGGAAAAGGAGAAGAACTGATCAGCCTTCCCCATTCCCTGAATTAATAGTAACGGGCAATGTTGTATGGAAAGAGGAATTCGACCCCTCCGATGACTTAACCAAGCTATCGCAATTCGCTGGAGCATATTCAACGGCAACCATTGATAAAGCATCGGAGGTAAGCAGTTTATTAAAGACCAAGGACCAAGACATCTCTTCACTATAGGAGAGACTATCAGAAGTTCAGCAGAGGGCAGAGCAGGTGGAGAAAGAATTGTTAGTGCAGCAACAGAACAATAATCAGCTGACCAAGCAATTACAAGAGCAAAAGCAGAGAATTGATGAAGGCACAATCCAAAGGCAAAAGGAGCTATCGGCGGCACTGGAGCAGTTAAGAATATCAACTGAGGGAACAATGAAAGTGAAAGATGAGCAAATCGCTCAATTGACCACTCAAATTGAGCAAATGAAAAAGCTCCCTCAGATAGATGAGTTCAAAGCAGAAGCGCTCCATTTAAATAAGGGATTGATTAATTAGGTTAAGCTACTATGTCAACAGATTACACGAGCAGAACCATTGTGCGAATTGGTAGCATCTATAAACGAAAAGGTAGAAAAATCAAGAACCGATTTGGATCAGGCCGAAGAAACACTGACAAACTTTATAGAATTGCAGGATTCTGATATAGGCCGGGCAGCTAATCTACCGAGAATTCTGGAATCGCACAAAGAGATATTATTCACAGAATGGCAATTGCAACTAATGAAAGAAGAAAGAGCAATTTGCAGATGCAAGACAATCAGTGGAAATTTGGTTGAATTAGTAAATAATACACTGTATTTATCTAATATAATTTCCCAATGCACTCCAGGTCAATTAACAACGACAAATATATTGGAGCACGCATGCTCTCCGGAGCTGGAGAAAAACGCAAGATTGATCGCTGGAATCAACAATCTGACATGGGATGCTTATTGGTTCTTCTTGATCAAGCCATACAGCCAAAGAGCCGCCTTGAAGTGCCTAACCGATGTTGTCGGGTATATTATACCCGACATTCAGGATGCCACCTTCGCTGCCCAATTCAGTTTGCGCCTCAACAAACTGCCAGAAGTAGAACCAATGCTTGCGATAAGCCAGCTAAGGTTTAAGGGCAAACAACCTGAGGCATGACTCACTTCGTCGACTACCAGATCGCCCCTGAAGAGATAGACCACATTTACTGATACCAATATAGTAGGATTATTGTTTCATAGATCTTTTTAGCTTAGTAGTATTTATAGACCCTTTCATGCATTTAGAAAGGGTCGTAAAAAGTTTTGTGTATGACTTAAACCCTGAAGTTGCACTATTGTACTTCAGGGATATTCTTTTATGAAACTTGACCAATTATTCTGAATTTGATGAGGAAGGCTTTTATGCAAATGTGCACTATTGTCATTGTTTGAAAGCATTTTTGTGTTGAAGAAGGAATTTTGAATAGCGATTGATATTTCAGATTGATCTACAGCTCACATGGTACTATTATCTGCGTCTGTATTCATTTTCGTTATATGAATTGTTGTTTAAATCGCTCTTACTATTATCGCTTATATATTTATGTGTTTTTCACAGCATTCTTTATGCATTCCACTATTGGTTGTTTATCGCATGCTTCCCTTTCAATCGTATATATGTATCGATGATATAAACAGTGAATGCAGTAATTTGTATTTATCGCTTCATTGTGACTATTCACGTGAAGCAATCTTTGAATGATTGAACATCTCTTATTTATTTTACAGAGTCATCTATATGCCTGCTAGATAGATAAAGATTATTTAACACTGCATTCTGAATGAATAAGTTGTTCCCGGGATTAGTATTAGTTTCCCTATTTTCGTCAATAGAATAAGCTAGTCGCCTATCACTTAAGCAATCTATTCATCACCCATCCATCCCTTTTATTTCATTATCGGGAAACTGGTCCCGTTATCTCCAGTCGAAGCCACCATTCCAAACGGAAAAGGAGCTATACCAAGGTCCAGACTGGGTGGTTATCCCCCAATGTTGTGGCAGCGATTTCCGAGGCCTTAACATTTCTGGCGCTAGAAGGAGGGCCATCCGCTATGAATGGCGAGTAAGCCAACACCTACAAACCATTCAAAGAGTAACTCACCCTCCACCTCTCCTCGGACATCTGGTTCACATTCTGAATCTCCAGTACCCAGACGAGACGAAGAGGAATCAACCACTACTGCTCAATTACATCATACTTTAGAACACTTAAGTCCAGAGTCCCCTGAAGTTCAATCCATCATCCAGAAATTTCAAGGCTTCTCAATATCCCCTCCTAGATCTGAAGTATCACAAGGCAGTCAGGCTTCGCAATTTCGCTTACCCCCTCATCTTACCAGACTCCAAAGCGAAAAGTTAGGTATTGAGCCACCTGAATTTCCTTTACCCGAAAGGAAAAGGATCAAGAAGACCGCTGAAGGTTCTGGTAGCGAAACCATTTCCCCATCATCTTCCATTTCATCATCACCTGTGCGAAGTCATACACCCACTTCACCACTTCATATAGTTGTTCACCAAGGGACTTCATCTCAAGCATCACAATCTTTTTAGTCTGTACTTCCACCTCCCCCTTAGGCACCTGGAACACCACAAGCAATCGTTGGTAATCCTAAAATGGCCCAAAGACCATGGAGAAGTCCTGGTGTGGTTACCATGCCTGCACCTTTACATCCTTTACCCGATTACCCTGAAAAATGGTTACCCAAATTCAATCCAGATGCTGGAACTTCTGTAGAAGAACATATTAACAATTTTATGCTTTCAGTCAATCTAAAGGGAGTCACTAAAGAAGATGTGGTAGTAATATTGTTTCCCTATTCACTACAAGGATTTGCAGGGTCTTGGTATTTTTCCTTACCCTCTGGATCCATCACGAGTTGGAATATCTTCTAGGAATAGTTTCTCACCAAATACGATGATGACAGATCCTTAGCTACACTTTTCCATGATCTTTCAAATTTAAGGATCGAATCAAGAGAACCCATCAAGGAGTTCAACTCCAGATTTAACAAACTCTTGAATAAGATCCCCACTAATGACAAGCCAAGCGAACAAGTTAGAAGCGAGTGGTATATCACTGCTTCGCCATCAAACATTGCCATATTTGTTGATAGGGCCAAACAGCCCACATTAGCTGAAAACATGAAGGAAGCACTCGCTGTAGAAAAAGGTGTAATCGCCTTAGAAAAGAAAACTGCCTTGGAAGAAAGAAAATCTTAAAAAGTGTCCTTTAAAGACGACTCTAAGAAAAAGAACACTAAGGATCCATATGACATGGAGGGCCTCCAAAAGGTCCTTAAAACTATGTCGAACGAAATGGTTGAGATCAAGAAACAAGTATCAGAATCGTCAACGAAGAAACCATATAGGAATTTCAAGAAACCCAAGTCCAAACCTCCTAATGTTATATCATATGCAGACTCGGATCCTGAGGAAGAAGAAGAGGAAGAAACAGTTATACCATCCGAAGGAGAAGAAGAGGAAGTAGTTGAATGTCACAGAATGTGGGACTTTATACTCCCTAATTCCGATACCGATGCCGAACAAGAAGCCTTTCCTGTCACTACAAGGAGTAAAGGTACTCCCGAACCTGTTCAAGCTAATCCAAAGAAAAGGAGCGCTGGAACCAATACCGTAAAGGAAAAGGTACCCATTAGAAAGCCAGCCGCAACAGTATCCAACAATCAGCCATCATCCTCTACTACACCTTCACCATCTAAAACTTTGGTAGTTTCTGATTCGATGGATTACAACATTGTCTATGACATGAAGAAAACTAAGGCAAACATCACCATGTTTGAACTTAGTAAATTAAAACATCAGCAAAAATTACTACTCAAAGAATTTAACGCTGTCCCTTCTTCACCTCTTCCCACCACTAAAGCTGCAAGTGACTCAGGACAACCCCCTGCTAGTAGAGTTGAGGCAACCGACACAATTCTGATTGGAGATAGATCAAACTCCCATACCCCCCCTTTCCTCCTGACTTATTAAATTTATAATCGAAATATGCACAACTGCTTAATTGATTCTGGGGCATCTTCGAATATAATGCCAGCTTCAGTTTGCTCCAAACTGAATATAGAACCCCAGAAGTCTTCTATTCACATTGTGCAGTTAGATAGAACTAAAGTTCAAGTTCTAGGAGAAATAAACTCTGTAACAATTAGGTTATCGGCAGATCCAAGAATTGTCCAAAGGATTGATATTCTAGTCGCCGATATACCTGAATTCTATGGGTTAATTTTAAGCAGGGATTGGTAAGAAAAACTCCATGGGTATATCTCCACCGATTGGTCACATATGTGGCTCCCCTATAAGGGCAAGCCCAATAAAATAAAGATTGATCGAGAGAAACATATGACCCACACTGTTACAGAATTTGAACAAGAAAATCAGCCAGTCGCGTTCAACAATAATATCCTAGGAAACTATTCTTCAGAGTCATTTTTCG
>APFE030264722.1:5376-21800 GCA_000404065.3 Pinus taeda | reverse complement strand
TATGCTCTTATGGATGAATATTATTTATTCTCCTTTATTTCTAATAAATTGATGATTATGCATGATTTTATCAATGATAGTTTTAATAAATTGATTGTAACATTAGTCATCATGTTTATCCTCCAATACAATTTCCAGATTGAAGATTTGATCATTAAATATTCCAACTCAGAAATTCGTTGGAATAAGAAGTGACAGTTTTGCAGTTACGATTCTGGGCAAATGAGGAAGAATATGGAAAATCCGAAACATGGGTTTGGTCCAGAACGGACCCAATTAACTTTACTAACAAATGATTTGTCTAAATTCGGCTTGTATTAAGAGAAACACAGGGTTCTTTGAGCACAATTTTCTGAGATTTGCTGTGTGGCCGTTTCCCAAATCTTCGCTGCAAATCCAAATTCGCCTTACTCTTGTCGAAAAATGGATGGAAATATATTTTCTTGTTCATCAATTGGTTAGAAACAATCCAATATTGTTATGAGAGATCATATTTACTATTTGGTTTCTCCTCTTTATGATTATAAAAGGAGAGTATGTATTATGTATTGGAGGAGGATAGCTGGGAGAATGCGAAACTAGGAATGATGGATTCAGAATTATGATTTGAGAATTAGAGATTCAGAATTAAGGATTCATGATTCATGATAGGATAGGAGGAAAAATGGATTGTTGCATGTTGTAATTCTCAAGGCTTTTGCTATTGTAATGCCAATCAAGTTTAATGATTAATATATGATTTGGGAGTTGCTATTCATTCGCCTTATATGAAGTAGCCCAACAACATCTGCTGGCGGCTAAGGGCCCAACCTCTAGTGGAGTATGCTGCTGCTGTGTATCATATCTTCACAATTGCTGCCATGTGATAATTTGATTTCATTTTCATTTCTTTAAATTGTTTTGTTCAGTAATCTTTTGTTTATGAACATTTCGCAGAATTGCTCTGTTATATTGCAATCATAATTGGATTGCGTTAGTGACAAAATTATTAATTATAACTTGAAATTTGCTGCTCTTAATTCTAATCTTATACTGCGTTGTCTAATTAAGACTGTGGTTCATTTAATTGTTGCTTATTTATAATTTCAATGGTTATCCAGTTAAGTTACTATTCAATGATAACTGCGGTTGTTGTTGCTTCAATAACTGCGATTAATGTTCATGCTGCTGGACTAAGGTTGCTGATTCAATTACATTTGTAGCTACCAAGTATTTCTATTTAATTATCTTTGTTGTTCAGTTTTCCGATAGATTTAGTTGTTGTTCCTTTTCTGCATGGATTTGTTTTTGCCTTTTAAATGTTATTGCAGCTAGTGTGTTTTAGTGATCATTTCCAATTGAATTGCCATTTCCAATTTATTGCTTTAGTATGGATTGTAAGATCAACAACTATAAAGGACGTTGGCTATCGCTGCCTAAGTTCTTAGATTGTGGATCTTGTTTATGCTTGATTTAATTTTCATCAGTTTACAAAGGAATGAGTTATTGCTACTGTATCCTTGACTGATAAATTGTTGTAGTTTTCTGAGTGAATGATTTAAGTTTCAGAGTGATAAGTTTCTTTTAATTGTAAGTAGATTTTATTTCCAGCTTTCATTTACTTTTGGATTTTAAGCACTATACTGCAAAACATTACTCTTGAGTAAATAGCCGCCTCAGACTGAGTACACTCTTAAAATAAAAAGTCGTCCCTGGGTTGACAATTAATGTGAAGATAATTAGGAGTTAAAAAACACACCTTTTTATCGCTCGACATTTTGGTGACATTGCCGAGTTGAGTGTAGCCATTTTTAAAGAGTAGTGTGCATCTGATGTGTGCCTGTTAGGAAGGAATTGGGTATTAAAAACAGAAGGTAAGAACCTGCGTACAGGAGCATGTAAAAGCCCTGCTCCCCCGCTCGCTTTCCAACAGAATCGTTAAAGAACTTAGGGTAGAAATAAATGCTTGAATTTTTGTGTGAATGACAAAAAAAAATATAAATTTTGAAAAACAAATCTTATGATTTTGCTCAAGTGGTGATTTAAGCACCACCCATTTTACTAACCGATTGACAGGAACATTATAAGAAGGATCCTCGAAGAAACACAAGAAGAACATCTTCTATTATGGTAAGAAATGGCCCACATTGCAACTTTTGAATTTCCTATCAAAGATATAGGAGGAGTGGCACAAATGCATACAATTCCCCCATCTTCACTACCAAATTTTCATGGTTTGACAAATGAAGATCCAGATACATTCTTATTTGAGTTAGAAATACTTTATAAAGGATATGATTATTGTATTAATGATCAAAGATTGAAAGTGTTTCCTCTTACTCTAAAAGGAGCAGCCCTCCGATGGTTCATGAGCCTAGGTGGGAACTGCATCCAAACATGGGAGGACATGAAGAACATATTCTTGAAGAAGTACGAAGACTATTGCAAATCCAATGAAGATATTTTCAATATGATACAAGGGGAAGATGAAAGCTTGGAGGAGTATGTAGATCAAATTCAATACAACCTTCAAAAATCAAAACATAAGCATTTGGAAAAAGAGATCTTAAAAACACTCCTTAAAGGAATCAAAGATAAATTTTTAGAACTCTTAAATCTAATAGGAAAAGGTAATATTTTTCAGTTATCATATGATGATGTTTGTGAATTGTGCATAAGGTATTCAAGAGGAATCTCCAAGGCCGGTAAGAATTCTAGAGATGTTTGTTCTTCCTTTTCCATCTGTTACAAAAACAGGAGACATAAGAGCTGAAATCAATGCTTTATTTGAAAATTTTAAAGTTGATTTTATTAGCTCTCTAAATGAAAAATTGGATGTTTTGCAGGTTCATAAAAACCAAGAATTTGATGAAGTGTTTTTCCCTCATGACCGAAAGGAGCATCCCATAGATAGTTGTTCTTCCTTAACTAGGATGGAAGTATCATTTCAAAGAGATGAAGAAGCTGCAACAAGGTCAAAACCATGGAAATCATGGCCTATAGGTATGGTTCAAAACACTTCTTCTCCATTCTCTACTTGCATAATCCATTATGGAATACTCATGTGTTAGGGAAACCATGTCCATCTCAATATAACCGCCACAAATCTCAAGTTTGGCATAGTTCATCTCATGATTGCATGACTACTCTCCCTCATCTTGTAGCACAAACACATTCTCCATATTCTTCACCATCTCTTCCACAACATCTTTCTTGCCCATGAAAACTATCCACACAACCCAATCAACCACATCATCAAAATGCTCCATTCCATACACAATTTCCTGCTCAACTAATTCCACACCCTCACCATAATAAACCAGTACAACATGCTTATAGTGTTGAACTGCAAAATTTACCCACCCTTCCCACCTATTCTATCTCACATGCGCCATTAGAGAAAACTTACAATGAGATTCAGAATGTTTCAAATTCAAAATTTTTAGAATTTATGGGAAAAAATGAGGTTTCTTTTAGTTTGTATCAACAGGGCATTTTAAAATCTCAAGAACTTCATGATATGATGGCTATGGGAAATCAAGAAACTAAAGGATATATTGAAGATTGGTTTCATTCCATCATTTGTTTATAGCATCACTCCATACTTCAACAATTTTTGACACCATTTTTCAAGGGAAGTTGGCTTCTCATACCCTAATATTCATTAATATGCATTTTTCAAATTTAGGTATGTGCATACATGAAGCTTTATTTCAAAAAAGGTTCCACTGGAAGTACTCCTATACGTAGTCATATTCATTTTTCAAATAAAAATAGGTTAGTGTAGAAAATAAATAAATAAAAACATAAATAAATGCATTTTGTTTTTTTTTTTTTTCGTAAAAATAGTTGTTTTTGTTGCAACACGCTATCGAAATCAACATCGGTGATAATTTTTTTAATTCCTTTGTGTATGTAGATGAATCATAATGGACATAATAAGTTTTACAAACACTCATTTTCATTTTTATCACCAATTGGAAAAAATGCTTGAATATCATATTTTTTGACTTGTGGGCTTCATGAAATTTCTGAAAACACAGTCGGGACAGTCATGTTTTGAGGGACCAAAAGGAAATATTTTTTAAAACCTATTTCTATCCTAAGTATCCCTTGATGTCTACTTTCCAACTCAATTTTAATCACTCAATTTGGATTTGAAACGAAAAAAGTTAGAACCAAAACATTGACGGGGTGTCTAGTAGGCAACTCAGGAACAGAGTTGGGACAGTCGGTTTTTGGAGGCCTAAATGAATGAATTTTTAAAACATGTTTCTATGGTAGATTCCATTATGAATATGGTTTGCAAAGTAATTTGAATCACTCATTTTAGATATCATATGGGGAAATTATGATCAAAATACTGACTGTCTATCGTAAATCAACACTCTTAAAACTCTGTTTTTCCGGCTGTTCCTTACAGTATTTGACCTATCAATTTTTCTTGTCTTCAAAAACTGTTTCTATTGAAGATAAATAAATGAATATACTTTAATTTCTAATTTGAATCATTTGAATCCGACATAAAACGAAAAATTTATGGTTGAAATATCATCTGTTGGTCTAAGATGGGTAATTGAAAATGACTCTGTTATGCAGGTTGTTCTAACTAAAATTTACATATCATATCATTGAAATTTTAAAACATGTTTATATTGGAGATACACCTTTGAATTAGCTCTCATATGGCTTTGGAATCACTCAATTTGGACGAAAACCAAAGACGTTGTGATTAAAACACTGCAGGTTAGCATGATTGGCCACTCCTCTCCCGCAGGTAACAAATAAATTTTACTTTGTTATTATCTCCGTGGATTTGTTCTACAAAGTAACTGCTTGTTAGTTTTTTGCATAATTCTTGGATTATGGGAGCCCGCATACCTCTCTGTCTCCATGATTTAATGTTTTATTGCAGGTAGATACTCGTTTTTTGCAGGTCCTAGGAGAAAAAGAAGGTCAATTTATGGATAAGTGATTCTTGAAAGAAATTTTAATGAAACAAGGGAATTCCATCCAAATCATTACCCAATGGATTCATAATAGAAGAAATGAAGAATTGATTTCCATTTGAAGATGTCATGTCTTTGCTGCCAAAACATTTTTCGAAGAGACATTTTTTTTGACATAACATGATAGTTGTTGTAACTTAATTTATTTATTTACACACTGTTTTTAAATAAAATGTTGTTTCTTTTCTGATCTCTCTTATATTTTGTGTTTCAGGTGTTGCTTCATTCAAACTATAACCTATCCTCAGCATCAATACAGTGAACAACTAATTCATTTTCTGTGTGCTTGCATTTTATGCTTGTGCATTTTGTTGTTCCTTTTCTGAAGCGACAACACTTGTGTGCACTTTTGCTGTTTCTGTTGTTCCTTTTCCAAAGGGACAACATTTTTGTTTTGTTTTTCTTTTTTCAAAAGAACAACACCTTTTGTGTCAGTTGTTCCTTTTCCACGGTTCATTTTGCTGTTCCTTTTCCACGGTTCATTTTGTTGTTCCTTTTTCACGTTTTGTTGTTCCTTTTCAAATGGAACAACACTTCTGCACTTTCACGTTTTGTTGTTCCTTTTCGAGTAGAGCATCACTTCTACACTTTCACGTTTTGCTGTTCTTTTCCAAATGGAACAACACTTATGCACTTTCACTTTTTGTTGTTCCTTTCCGAATGGAACAACACTTCTGCACTTTGCTGTTTCTTTTCAAAAAAGGAACAACACTTTCACATTTTTGCTGTTCCTTTTCAAAAGAACATCATTTTCGCATTTCTTGTTGTTTCTCTTAGGGAACGACATTTTTTCACATGCATTTTTCCGCTGTTCCCTACAGGGAACAACACTTTTCGTGTGTATTTTGTTTTTTTGGTGTGCATTTCCTTTGTTGTTCCCTACAAGGAACAACACTTTTTTGAGTGTTTTTGTTGTTCCTTCAAAGAAATAACACTTTGGGAGTATTTTCAAGAACAACCCTTCCTTCCTCTTGTGGGTTTATTCCTAGTTCATCTCAACCACATTTTACTGATTCCCTTTCATGGCATGAAGTACACTACTTTTATGAGGACAAGAATTATGGATTCTACTGAAGCGAGTTAATATCATTTATGTTATAATTTTTAACAGGATAGCTCCTTGATGATAGATTCTTTTAAAAATGGACACAATTATTTATATATTACTTTACTGCATTATTTTCTGCTGTGCATGATTCTGATTGATCATCTTAATACCATGCTGGTTCCACCCTTCCTGCCTATAATCTTCTATGTCTATAATAAATGAGATTATGGGTATATTTTTTTTCTATTGACATGTTCAACTTCTTCCACCATCCCTACTCTTAAGGAGTACTGACCCTCCCTCTTTTTATCATAAAAATGTGTAATAACAACAAAATTTTGTTCACGGATGGAGGATAGGGGGTCTCATTACGAGCCAGCCTACCATGTTCATAAGGTTGTAACAAAGTGACATTCCCATTATGGCCACCACACCAGGGTTATGATCCATTGGATAGTCAAATTATCCTTGGAACAGGAGGTCTCATCACGAGCCGACCTTATCGCTTTTGCTACATCCCAGTGAATGGCAGTGTGGTTATCTGGTTACCACGCCAGCACACTGATCTCTTTTGTAGAACAACACTGTAACTCTCCATTTCTAAATTGAGGATCCTGGCTCATATGGGTTAAAAAACAACCCTGCCGAGGCTATGGACGCCTGCTGGCAACAGAGGCTCTACTTATGGTATTGAAGTTATATCGTATCGTCAATTATTACCATAATACCCTTTTCTTATTCTTTCTTTTTATCAGAGAAGTTATTTCCTTAATTATTTTTCCCTATTTTACCTTTACGCATGAGAAATTATTTTTTGATCAATCACATCATTTTTCAGCTAGAATACTGTCATCAAAGCATCTTTTTGACATATTGTTGTCCTTTCTTTTTTTCATAACTTATCATCAATCCAAAGCGTCCTCTCTTATTCATAACTATCTTTACAGACTCTGCTCTCATTATAGCCATAACTCTCATCGTCCTACCATTGATATGTGTACTCTGCTTCATTTACTGCTATATTGTTCATTCCCTTACCTTTTCGTCAGCATAACACATCTCATACGCTTTATGGTCATGGAATTCATTTTCCAATTGGAGGGGGGAATGTATGCATTATGGGATTGCATGCGATATGATTACTGCACTCTGCCATAACTTGTTGATTTGACAAAATATTAGTATTGCATATATACATAAGTTTTTCTAATTGAAATTTTTGCATGCATGTTTTTGTTGCTATTCAAAACTAACACTATGGATTCAAGAACATTATATGCAAAATAGTGTTTTGTTTATAGGAGAACAACAAGTATGGGGGGGAAACTCTATTCGAAGCATGACCACGTTATTGCAACTAAAGAGGCTTGAGCAACTCGCAGCATGAACAATTCTTCAAACATGATGTGCTTACTTGGATTCCACCTTTTGCATCACTTTCAGCACCAACTCTACCTACATCAGCTTCAACAAATTCCAGTCCATACATGTCATTCCAAATTTTTCTTTTTGGAGGTAAAACTTGAGGTAAAATAGCATAATTTTATGATTTATTACGAATTTGGGAGAATTTCATGAAAATCCATTTTGAGCATCATTTATCATCTTTCATTCCATATCTTTACCACTTCCCATTTTTCAGCGGCATATAATCTTTCAGTTTGGAGGAGTGTTCCTTTCATTCATTTCTTTCTTATGACCATGTCATTCATATTCTTTATCATCCATTACTATTCTTATTCATTCTCAACACCTCCCTTATTCCATGTTGTTTTACACCAAGCATAGAATTCAATAGCTGGTAGCAACCACCTCTATTTGTTTTCTAGCATTGCATGAGGGCATGCTAATTCTTCAGAGAGGGGGAGGAATTGCTACGCATGATGGATGTTTTCTATTTTCTTTCTCATTTAAGGCATACAATTTCATTTTTACACAGTGCAGAAATTGATTTCCATAATATTTTTAAAAACTATGAACTCAATTCTTTTGATCTCTGGAAAACACAGATGTATCATTAAAATACACAAACCCAGATAATTTCAGGTTAAATTAGTTCGTAAAATTTCGGAAATCATGCACTCTTACCTACAACCATTTTGTTTATATCTCATGATCCATGCATCAAAACGATCTGATTTTTGGATCATAGAAGCATTCATATATTACAAATTTACTTGAAACATTTCAACAAAAGTTGGTTTGTAGTTTTTGGGAAAACGGTTAATGAAGGTTGTTGTCACTTATTTCATATTTTGCTGCAACTTCATATGCACATAACTTGAACGTCAATGTAAAAATTGTTATGCCTTCATCAAGATTGCTAAAAATTGAATATTCATTAATTAAGGAAGAATTCATTTGTTCTATCCATCTCATGAGCTGGGATGAACAAATTTTTTTTTTATTGCTTGGTTAACACATGGGTTTTTTCTTTGGGTTGCATGAGGACATGCAATATATTCGGTGTGGGGGTATGTGGGGCTGTGAATACAGCTACTTTTTAACACTTATTTCATCCATTTTTACTTTTCTTTATCATATCATTTATTATAATTTATTATATAAATCCATTTTATAATGATTTATGCTCTTATGAATGATTTTTTTTTTTTTTTTGAATTAGTCTACTCCTATTATTATACAAAAAAAGTTACAGCGAGGCAAGCCTCGAAGAATCTCTCCATACTGACTATGGATTGAGCAGTGGACTTACATCGGAGAGCAAAGCTTCCCTGAGAACTGACTTATCCAAAAAACAACCGTGAACTAACCAGGTAGCATTACAGACAGACTCCTGAATACTGACTCGAACCAAAAAAACCATATACTGCCCAAAATGCATTACAAACAGAGGTAGAACTTTGCTGAGTCCTAGCTTGGAATGAACTGAAACAAACTGAACATAACTAAACCAAACGAAAACATTAACAAGATGATGAAAAAATTCACCAAGTGAAGTTGGCGTAGACCTGAAACCAGCATGGACACTGTGGAATGCATAGGAGGTGAACTCCTATTTCGTCTGCAGGACCGAAAAAGAAGCGAAGGCGTGTTCATTCGTCCACCGAGGTTGACGGCTGCTCCTCGAATATCCTGCACCCATACTGCTCTGAGGCGCTGGAATTCGACTGAAGGACTGCATTTTTGGCTGGCTCGCTTGGACCCGCAACCGCTACAGGGTTCATCGGGGACAAGGTTCCTCAGCACTGGACAGGATTGGCTTGCCTTTACTCTAAAGAGGCTCCGGGTTGAGCCGTGTTCTCACACTTCTCTATCTTGACTGAGATGACAAAAGTGGAATTCGCTAGGGTACAAGGTATTCAGAAACGGGTGGTGGGATGAGCGTTGTGCGCACAATCCTCATTACGAGCTCGCCCTCGACCTCTTCCCCTGCTTCTCCTGGACGCCGAGGATTCCATCTCATCTGAGGAAGGGTCCGAGGTATTGGAGGAGTGCTGTTGGACATCCCATCCTCTTGAACCACCCTGAGAAACTCCCCTCCTGCTGACAAGTCTGAGCCGTTCACGCGGCATGTTAAAGACCCTGGTAAGGTGACACGAGAGCGAAGGCACAGTGAGCCAGGAAGGCAAGGCGATGGAGGCATAGAGGGGCAAGGAATTAGAATGCAAGAAGTGACCATAGCATAGGTGAGAGCAGAGATGGGTGAGCCTGCGACAGAGGCCGAGACCCAAAGAGACAGAGGCTGAGACCCAATGAGACGGAGTTCGGGACCTCGAATGAGACAAAAGCTGAGGCACCAAGTGAAACAGAGGCCGAGACCCCAAATGGAACAAGGCCGAATTGCTTCTCCAAGCCAGCGGAGGAGAACTATTATAATGGCGCATTGAGTCGCCCGGAGCAATCACCACAACCCAGCAGAGGATCTGTGACAAAATCGCGAGAGTAGCAAGCAATAGGAGCTCCATCGTGCTGTGAACGGCAGACTGCAGGTGGGAGTTGAATGCTGCAATGAATTTAACTGTGTGGGGACTGCATGTTGTCCCAATGTCCATACAAGTGGCGAGACTGGGCTGCCACTTGCCCAGTTGGTGTGCCGTCCTCGTACGTCGCCTTAAATCAAACACCCGCAACCGGGGTCTTATGAATGAATATTATTTATTCTCCTTTATTTCTAATAAATTGATGACTATGCATGATTTTACAAATGATAGTTTTAATAAATTGGTTGTAACATTATTCATCATTTTTAGCCTCCAATACAATTTCCAGATTGAAGATTTGATCATTAAATATTCCAACTCAGAAATTCGCTGGAATAAGAAGTGACAGTTTTACGGTTGAGATTCTAAGGAATTGAAGAAGAATCTGGAAAATCTAAAACATGGGTTTTGTCCAGAACGGAAATTAACTTTAATGAAGAACAGTTTGTCCAAATTCGGCTTGTATTGAGAGAAACGCAGGGTTCTTTGAGCACGATTGTCTGAGATTTACTGTGTGGCCATTTCCCAACTCTCAGCTACAAAGCCAAATTCGCGTTACTCTTGTTGAAAGATGGATGGAAATATATTTTCTTGTTGATCAATTGGTTAGAAACAATCCAATATTGTTATGAGAGATCATATTTACTATTTGATTTCTCCTCTTTATGATTATAAAAGGAGAGTATGTATTATGTATTGGAGGAGAATATTTGGGAGAATGTAGAACTAGGAATGATGGATTCAAAATTATGATTTGAGAATTAGAGATTCAAAATTAAGGATTCATGATTCACGATAGGATAGGAGGAAAAATGGATTGTTGCATGTTGTAATTCTCAAGGCTTTTGCTATTGTAATGCTAATCAAGTTTAACGATTAATATATGATTTGGGAGTTGCTATTCATTCACCTTATATGAATTAGCCCAACAGCATCCGCTGGCCGCTAAGGGCCCAACCTCTAGTGGAGTACGCTGCTGCTGTGTATCATATCTTCACAATTTCTGCCGTGTGATGGTTTGATTTCCTTTTCATTTCTTTAAATTGTTTTTTTCAGTAATCTTTTGTTTATGAACATTTCGCAGAATTGCTCTGTTATATTGAAATCATAATTGGATTGTGTTAGTGAGAAAATTATTAATTATAACTTGAAATGTCTTGCTCTTAATTCTAATCTTATACTGCGTTGTCTAATTAAGACTGTGGTTCATTTAATTGTTGCTCATTTATAATTGTAATGGCTATCCAATTAAGTTACCATTCAATGATAACTACGATTGATGTTGCTTCAATAACTGCGATTAATGTTCATGCTGTTGGATTAAGTTTGTTGATTCAATTACATTTGTAGCTACCGTGTATTTCTATTTAATTAGCTTTGCTGTTCAGTTTTCCAATAAATTTAGTTGTTATTCCTTTTCTGCAAGGATTTGTTTTTGCCTTTTAAATGTTATTGCAACACGTTTGTTTTAGTGATCAATTCCAATTGAATTTCCATTTCCAATTTATTGCTTTAGTATGGATTGTAAGATCAACAACTGTAAAGGACGTTGGCTATCACTGCCTAAGTTCTTAGATTGTGGATCTTGTTTATGCTTGATTTAATTTACATCAGTTTACAAAGGAATAAGTTATTACTATTGTATCATTGACTGATAAATTGTTGTAGTTTTCTGAGTGAATGATTTAAGTTTCAGAGTGATAAGTTTCTTTTAATTGTAAGTAGATTTTATTTCCAACTTTCATTTACTTTTGGATTTTAAGTACTATACTGCAAAACATTACTCTTGAAAATAGCCGCCTCAGACTAAGTACACTCTTGAAATAAAAAGTCGTCCCTGGGTTGAAAAGTAATGTGAAGATAATTAGGAGTTAAAAAAACACACCTTTTTATCCCTCGACACTAGGGCTACCAAGAATCATTAGGAGAGAGAAAGATGATTGGATTTGCTCAAGGATAGAGAGGAAAGTCTATGAAAAATGCAGGAAACTAAGGTAGAATTGAGGGGAGACTTGGGAAACCTATAGGTCATGGATCAAATGGAGGGTGGAATGGCTGATAGGTTGGACTACTACTAGAAAATACCGATTGCATAAACAACTGACAATCAACCAATGAGATTAAGAAAGCAAGGAAATAAGTGCATCTAAAAAAAAATAGAGTTTTTGCATCAAAATAAACTATTATCCATGAAAGGAAATGTTGATAACCATTGCATGAAAGAAAATAATGAAAGGAGATTGCTGCAAATAAGGAAATGAGCATGATGAAGAAGTTTTGAAGCAAATAAAACTAGAATATGAAACAACTAGAAAGCTATAAACACTAGAAGTCGTATGAATGAGGAAAATATGTGTTTTTGGTACAACAAGAGGGTCTTTGCTTCAAATCATTGTTGCAAAGGGAGGAAGAGAGGCCTAAGCACTGTTGCTAGCGTTTTGAATATTTTCTTTATCACTGCTTCACCTACTATAGAAAGCACAAATGGAAGCAAACTACTGAATCATCAAAAGCAACCTATTCTTAACCATAAAAGAAATGTATCTAATAGCAACCTAATCTACAAATAGAAATGAAACATACAAATACAAGTAAAGAGGATTTTGGCTTCTTGGATTGGGCCCTAACCCAAGAGCTTCAGCCCTTTGAGGTGACTCAGTTCTAACTCAAAAAGGATTCCATATTTATTCTCAAAACAATAATAAGATTACATGAATTGTCATAAGATAATAAGCTTGAAGTTGAGCAGAGTTTACATAAGAAATGCTGCAGCAAAATTTCAACAAAAAATTGACCAACTCCTTAGTGAGGCCATAGGCCTCTCTACTTATACAAATGAATCTCCCAACAACTTCCTCAAAATCAAGGAGGCTTGGCTCCCAAAATTCAAGATAAACATCAGTTATCCTCCACTTTTCTTGGCTGCCTGCTAATGCATGACTTGGTTTCTTGTACTCCGAGTTGACTGAAGCGAAATTCGAAGCAAGGAGTAATAAATAAGGGGGATTCCCTCCTATAAGTCCTCTCCTTTGTCCAATTCGAGTTATTGCTGACATTTATCCACTATATCCTTGAATTTGGCCACAAAACTCATCAATAATCTGCATTAAACACATATTAGACCTCATTGCATCATAACTAACTCAACTCACTCTATAAGCATAAATATAATAAGAAAATCATGCAATAAGCTAAGAGAATGGTTGATTTGACTAGGTTAGGAGGTAAAATGAGCCCATATAACTACCCATTTATGAGGATCATCACAGCTGATTTAAGTAGGAGAAATACATTATTTCAAGAGAGTCAAATTCAAGTGTTGGGTTTTGATTTTCTTAAATAATTGTGTGAGGCAGATTTAGATTTTAAAGAGGCATTTGAAGCTTGTAAGAATCCTGTTTTGATGGATAGGAATAAATGGTTGGATTATTTCTTACAAGATGGATTATTGTTTAAGAGAAATCAGTTGTGCATACCAAATTGTTCTATGAGGGAGAACTTAATGAAAGAGAAACATAGTGGTGGACTTGCAGGACATTTTGGTGTAGATAAGACTTATGAGTAGTTGAATGGATTTTATTTATTGCCGAAAATGAGATCTGAAGTAGAAATGTATGTGAAAACTTGTAAAGTTTGTCAATATGCAAAGAGAATAAGCCAAAACAGAGGTTTGTATGTTCCATTACCAATTCCAGATAGGCCTTGGGATATGGTAAGTATGGATTATGTTTTGGGCTTACCAAAGACTCAAAGAGGAAATGATTCAATTTTTGTTGTAGTGGAAAGATTTTCAAAAATGGCACATTTTATTCCATGTTATAAAACTAATGATGCTACTCACATTGCTAATTTGTTTTTCAAGGAGATTGTAAGATTGCATGGGTTTCCTAAGAGTATTGTCTCAGACGGGGATTCCAATTTTGTTGGACATTTCTAGAGGACACTATGGAAAAAGTTTGGGACTAAATTGAGTTTCAATTCTACCTATCATCCACAGATTGATGGACAGACTGAAGTTGTGAACAAGAGTTTGGTTAATCTTTTAAGGAGTCTTACTGTAGAAAATCCAAAGCAGTGGGATCAAGTATTGGCACAGGCTGAATATGCATATAACGACTCATCTAATAGGAGTACAAGACAGAGTCCATTCCATATATTTTATGGAATGCATCCCAGAGGAGTGTCCGAGTTAAGAAAATTGGGAAAAGATGAGATGAGAAGTGCAGTGGGAGAATATTTTGCTTCAGAAATACAAGCAATACATGAACAGGTGAAACAACAGCTATAGGATAGCAACATAAAGTACAAAAACAAAGTAGAAATGAGAAGAAGAGAAGTGAACTTTGGAGTTGAAGATTTGGTTTTAGCATACCTAAGGAAGGAAATATTTCCAATGAGGGAGTATAACAAATTGAAGTTCAAGAAAATTGGACCATGCAAAGTATTAAGGAATTTTTCTACAAATGCATATGAAATTGAATTACCCCCTGATGTTGGAATATCTCCGATTTTCAATGTTGCTGATTGTACAAGTATGAAGGTGAAATTGCAAAAGATGCAGAAGAAGACCAAGAGAAATAGGAAATTGACTGGGTAAAACAGTTACCTACAGAGAAGGAATTGCAACCAGAAATTATTTTAGACAAGAAATTGATCAAGAAAACTAGAGGATAGGAGTACTTTTAGTATTTGGTCAAATGAAAGAATCAGCTAATTGCTGAAGCTACTTGGGTAACAGAAAACATGTTGTAGAAATTGGGCAGTTCTGTAGAAGAGCTCATGGACAGGAGCCCATGAAGAATTTTGTCCACAAGAGTCTGATGCAAGAGCATAAGGCTTGAAGACAAATTCCAAAAATTATTCCAAAAATACAAAAATATTACAAGCAAAGGAGTAGGATCCTTTAGCCATCAATTTCCATGTTTTTCTAGTTAAGCATAGAGCTAGAATATAGGATTTGATCATGATGTAATAAGTTTTAGTTAGTTAGTTGTAGTGAATATTCTCGAGGATAATGCTTCACATGAGAGATAGGGTTAATAAATTTTAGCCTTTGAATTAGGATCAGGGTGTTAGGATGAACTAGTACTTATGTAATTTTCACACTATTTTAGAGGGATTTTGATTGTTGAAGAAATTTGGCTTTCCTCAAGCGAATCTAGTAAATTGGGAAAATTTAGTTTCTGTGTATGTCAATGATAAATTCCTTATCAAATCCCAAAGGATAATCTCCTTTGAAACCTCTATGTTTATTGTGAAATTCGAGGGTTAATTGGTATTCTGAGAGATGGAATGAAATTGTGTTGATTGTGTTAAATTCCACGTTTTCTTTTAAACTGAGTTGCTCATGAAATTCTGAAGTCCCTCGCCACTATGAAAACCCTATGAGAATATTAGTGGTCCTCAATCTCGAAACTCTGAGCTTCATTTTCATCTATTGGCTTGTAGATTGCATGGTCGAGATCAGCGAAGGAAGGCCAAGGATGCAGTGGCGTGAAGATGGATTTTGACCATTGGATCTCGGTTGAGATAGATCAACGGTGTCCAGGCATAGAAGTTAACCTATAGTTAACAAGCCAAAGCGGGTTGGAGAAACCACAAGTGGATTTCGGGTGGAAGATAGGCAATAAGTGGTATTTTCTGATTAGTTCCGATTCCATACACATCGTAACATGTAGCAGAGAGGAGAGAGATAAACTGCTTATCGGGTGGGTTTAAAATGTGCAGGTTAGCTGGTTGATATGCATGTGAGCTGTTAGATCTAGTGGAGTGAAATCGACGGTTGACAGAGGTTGAGCAGGTTTGAAGTCAGGGAGTGTTGTGACCGTTGGATCTTGAATAGATAAACAGTGGAGAAGTGTCGACGAGCTTTTAGAATGCAGATTTCAAATCTTATTAAACTAAGGTTTGTATTACCATGGGGTCCAATATGGTGGTATTTTAGTAGAACTCTGTGATTTTTGGAGGGCTGCTAACTTAGCAAAGCTCTAAAGGCTATCGGTGGATGACAGAGATCTCATTGAACCAACATTTACACTTGCAAACAGAAGTAGAAGATATAATCTCACAATTTGGGAGATTAACACTCCTGCCTGTACCCAGACCACCATCACATTTGGATATGCCTTCAAAGATCATAATACCCTCCATTTGATAAAATGCAGATCAAACTCCTCTATGCCTCCTCACTTTCTCTCTCGGTTCAATGATCATTTTAGTACCATATGAGAATGAACCCCCATATAAACACACTCGTCTTCTTGCCTACAACTATGAAAATCATGTCAATCAATTAATTAACTGAAATCTTGCACATTAAATCATCAATTTGGGGGCATAAACTTGAAAGACACTAATTTTGTATGTGTATAGTTTAGGACATTAACAGACCATAAAACCTATGGAAAATACTCTTTAATGTTCTAATAAAATACTTTTGAATAA
>APFE030264717.1:33623-170783 GCA_000404065.3 Pinus taeda | reverse complement strand
CAAAAAAAAACATAAAACAATTAAAATTCCCTACAGATAATGGATTAGATTATTAAAATCTGATATTTATATATATCTATACATATTTAATCTTTAAGTATGGGGGATTACGCAGTGCATTATATTAGATATCATTTTTGGGATTCAACTGCGTTTAAGTAAGTTCTGGGATGGGTGACCTCCTGGGAAGTCCTGGTTACCGGGTGCAAGCCCCGGAAGTGATGATTGATGCTATGTGATTCGTTCTCCACATTTTACTAGTTTCAATCCCACTTCTTCACCCCTGTGAGCATCACCCGATGCAATGAGTGCTAAGTGAACTATTCAAAAAATCATGATTAGTCAGTTACGACTACCTCTCATGGAAATGGTCATACGTTTGAATGACTTACTTAAACGCAGTTGAATCGATATCTAATATAATGCACTGCGTAATCCCCCATACTTAAATTCAAAAAGAGTCAAGGGATCTCTAACTTGAATGGTTCATGAGGCACAATACTTGCTAAGGTTTTGCAAATGGGGTAGCAAGCTAAGTGGGCTTGATTGTGGAAAAACTCCACAGTTAAGCGCGCTTGAGCCAGGGGAGTTCTGGGATGGGTGACCTCCTGGGAAGTCCTGGTTACCGGGTGCAAGCCCCGGAAGTGATGATTGATGCTATGTGATTCGTTCTCCACATTTTACTAGTTTCAATCCCACTTCTTCACCACTGTGAGCATCACCCGATGCAATGAGTGCTAAGTGAACTATTCAAAAAATCATGAGAAATTAGTCAGTTACAACTACCTCTCATAGAAATGGTCATACGTGAATGACTTACTTAATGCAGTTGAATCCCAAAATGATATCTAATATAATGCACTACGTAAACCCCCATACTTAAATTCAAAAAGAGTAAAGGGATCTCTACTTGAATGCTTCATGAGGCACAATACTTGCCAAGGTTTTGCAAATGGGGTAGCAAGCTAAGTGGGCTTGATTGTGGGGAAAAACTCCACAGTTAAGCACGCTTGAGTTAGAGGAGACCCAGGATGGGTGACCTCCTGGGAAGTCCTGGTTACCGGGTGTAAGCCCCGGAAGTGATGATTGATGCTATGTTATTCGTTATCCACATTTCACTAGTTTCAATCCGACTTCTTCACCCCTGTGAGCATCACCCCTGTGAGCATCACCCGATGCAATGAGTGCTAAGTGAACTATTCAAAAAATCATGAGAAATTAGTCAGTTACGACTACCTCTCTTAGAAATGGTCATACGTGAATGACTTACTTAACACAGTTGAATCCCAAAATGATATCTAATATAATGCACTGCGTAAACCCCCATACTTAAATTCAAAAAGAGTAAAGGGATCTCTACTTGAATCGTTCATGAGGCACAATACTTGCTAAGGTTTTGCAAATGGGGTAGCAAGGTAAGAGGGCTTGATTGTGCGGAAAAACTCCACAGTTAAGCGCGCTTGAGCCAGAGTAGATCTGGGATGGGTGACCTCCTGGCAAGTCCTGGTTACCGGATGCAAGCCCCGGAAGTGATGATTGATGTTGTGTGATTCGTTCTCCACATTTCACTAGTTTCAATCCCACTTCTTCACCCCTGTGAGCATCACCCGATGCAATGAGTGCTAAGTGAACTATTCAAAAATCATGAGAAATTAGTCAGTTATGACTATCTCTCATGGAATTGGTCATACGTGAATGACTTACCTAATGCAGTTGAATCCCAAAATGATATCTAATATAATGTACTGCGTAAACCCCCATACTTAAATTCAAAAAGAGTCAAGGGATCTCTACTTAAATGGTTCATGAGGCACAATACTTGCCAAGGTTTTGCAAATGGGGTAGCAAGCTAAGTGGGCTTGATTGTGGGGAAAAACTCCACAGTTAAGCACGCTTGAGTTAGAGGAGACCCAGGATGGGTGACCTCCTGGGAAGTCCTGGTTACCGGGTGTAAGCCCCGGAAGTGATGATTGATGCTATGTTATTCGTTATCCACATTTCACTAGTTTCAATCCGACTTCTTCACCCCTGTGAGCATCACCCCTGTGAGCATCACCCGATGCAATGAGTGCTAAGTGAACTATTCAAAAAATCATGAGAAATTAGTCAGTTACGACTACCTCTCTTAGAAATGGTCATACGTGAATGACTTACTTAACACAGTTGAATCCCAAAATGATATCTAATATAATGCACTGCGTAAACCCCCATACTTAAATTCCAAAAGAGTCAAGGGATCTCTACTTGAATGGTTCATGAGGCACAATACTTGCTAAGGTTTTGCAAATGGGGTAGCAAGGTAAGTGGGCTTGATTGTGGGGAAAAACTCCACAGTTAGCGCGCTTGAGCCAGAGTAGTTCTGGGATGGGTGACCTCCTGGCAAGTCCTGGTTACCGGATGCAAGCCCCGGAAGTGATGATTGATGTTGTGTGATTCGTTCTCCACATTTCACTAGTTTCAATCCCACTTCTTCACCCCTGTGAGCATCACCCGATGCAATGAGTGCTAAGTGAACTATTCAAAAATCATGAGAAATTAGTCAGTTACGACTACCTCTCATGGAAATGGTCATACGTTTGAATGACTTACTTAACGCAGTTGAATCCCAAAATGATATCTAATATAATACACTGTGTAATCCCCCATACTTAAATTCAAAAAGAGTCAAGGGATCTCTACTTGAATGGTTCATGAGGCACAATACTTGCTAAGGTTTTGCAAATGGGGTAGCAAGCTAAGTGGGCTTGATTGTGGGGAAAAACTCCACAGTTAAGCGCGCTTGAGCCAGAGGAGTTCTGGGATGGGTGACCTCCTGGGAAGTCCTGGTTACCGGGTGCAAGCCCCGGAAGTGATGATTGATGCTATGTGATTCGTTCTCCACATTTCACTAGTTTCAATCCCACTTCTTCACCCCTGTGAGCATCACCCGATGCAATGAGTGCTAAGTGAACTATTCAAAAATCATGAGAAATTAGTCAGTTACGACTACCTCTCATGGAAATGGTCATACGTTTGAATGACTTACTTAACGCAGTTGAATCCCAATGATATATAATATAATGCACTGCGTAATCCCCCATACTTAAATTCAAAAAGAGTCAAGGGATCTCTAACTTGAATGGTTCATGAGGCACAATACTTGCTAAGGTTTTGCAAATGGGGTAGCAAGCTAAGTGGGCTTGATTGTGGAAAACTCCACAGTTAAGCGCGCTTGAGCCAGAGGAGTTCTGGGATGGGTGACCTCCTGGGAAGTCCTGGTTACCGGGTGCAAGCCCCGGAAGTGATGATTGATGCTATGTGATTCGTTCTCCACATTTCACTAGTTTCAATCCCACTTCTTCACCCCTGTGAGCATCACCCGATGCAATGAGTGCTAAGTGAACTATTCAAAAATCATGAGAAATTAGTCAGTTACGACTACCTCTCATGGAAATGGTCATACGTTTGAATGACTTACTTAACGCAGTTGAATCCCAAAATGATATCTAATATAATGCACTGCGTAATCCCCCATACTTAAATTCAAAAAGAGTCAAGGGATCTCTAACTTGAATGGTTCATGAGGCACAATACTTGCTAAGGTTTTGCAAATGGGGTAGCAAGCTAAGTGGGCTTGATTGTGGAAAAACTCCACAGTTAAGCGCGCTTGAGCCAGAGGAGTTCTGGGATGGGTGACCTCCTGGGAAGTCCTGGTTACCGGGTGCAAGCCCCGGAAGTGATGATTGATGCTATGTGATTCGTTCTCCACATTTCACTAGTTTCAATCCCACTTCTTCACCCCTGTGAGCATCACCCGATGCAATGAGTGCTAAGTGAACTATGCAAAAAAAATCATGAGAAATTAGTCTGTTACGACTACCTCTCATGGAAATGGTCATACGTGAATGACTTACTTAACGCAGTTGAATCCCAAAAATGATATCTAATATAATGCACTGCGTAATCCCCCATACTTAAATTCAAAAAAGTCAAGGGATCTCTACTTGAATGGTTCATGAGGCACAATACTTGCTAAGGTTTTGCAAATGGGGTAGCAAGCTAAGTGGGCTTGATTGTGGGGAAAACGCCACAGTTAAGCGCGCTTGAGCCAGAGGCGATCTGGGATGGGTGACCTCTTGGGAAGTCCTGGTTACCGGGTGCAAGCCCTGGAAGTGATGATTGATGCTATGTGATTCGTTCTCCACATTTCACTAGTTTCAATCCCACTTCTTCACCCCTATGAGCGTCACCCGATGCAATGAGTGCTAAGTGAACTATTAAAAAAGAATGAGAAATTAGTCAGTTACGACTACCTCTCATGGAAATGGTCATACGTGAATGACTTACCTAACACAGTTGAATCCCAAAATGATATCTAGTATAAGTGTTTTGGTGACATTCAAGGTCTGTCACGAATAATGACTATAATGACGGACAATGACCATCACCATTTATTATCAACAACAATGATTTATGGGTACATACCATTCGTGGTCGTCACTATTGATGTATATCGTGGTATTCGTTGACCATCACCATTTCATATTTTGGTGAGGGTCGAAAAATGTCACCATAAGCTCATTGGTGATGGCCAAAAGAGCCTCCCGCCCCAAAAATTGATCTTCTCCATTCCATATGGATATCAGGGCATGATGGAATTGAACCACCAACCTCCTTCTTTTAAAGCAGGTTCTCTTCCATTAAGCTAGCACACTTTAAAGAATTGGACTTTTAGAAATTAGACCTTGAAACATCATAAATTGTAAATTCTACAACTTTTAATAAATTAAAGTTTTCACAATATTTTACTAAAAAATCAAAGTAGCATCGAAGTTGTAAGTCCCTACCTAATGGTTATGGAAGTTATGAAAAGTGGGTGGAGGGAAAAATATATAAGCTTCCAAGGTGGAGTACATTCCCTAATGAGGTCGACTTCTTAGCTGCCAGACTGACTTAATCTTGGAGGGGTATTTCGACACTTTATACACAAAAATAATTCTTTTAACATGTTACAAGATGCCCATGGGGTATTTTTCATGTGAAAATGACTCTATTGACTTCTTGAGTTCATGACAAACCCTATAAGCACTCAATGGGTGCTTGACTATAAATAAAATGACCTTGAGCATGAAACCCATGCTACAAAAATAATAATAATTTTTCTTTTCTTTTCTGTTTACAACATAAAATAATCAAAAGTACATTTCATATTTATGAGGACCGAACCTAGTTACATATTTCAACATATTCCCCCTCTACCTTTATAGAATAGATCTAGAGGATAACAAAAAGATCCATAGAGAATAAGATTGGGGTGGGAAAAATAAATATGATAAGAAAAAATACAATAAGAAACAAAATATACTAATTCGAACATGTGTCCACATGTACTCAAAGATTAGAGGAAACAAAAGAACCCAACGTGATTGATTATGCACTTGATAAAATGGCATTCACTTATTTAGTAAAAAGGAAGAAAATCATAGCCTCTTTTCTATTGTCCTCTAGAATAATTCATCTATGTATGGCATTGGGGTTTTGTGTTACACTCTATACTTACAATCCAACATTAAACTAAGAGTTCCCATATTTGTTTCTAAATGTTTGATTTGTTTGAGTTTGGGCCAAGCTTAGTCAAATCTTGTCAATTTCGGCCAATATGTAATGAGCTTAATTATGTTTTCCTGAGCTAGTCAACAAGATTGATGTTGAATTTTGAAAAGGAAGTTTGATAGAGATGACTACTCTAACACATTTTGACAAATTTTCCCTTTGTGTATGTCTCGAAGAGAGAATCTAAACTAGCCTCCTCTTACGACAATGTGGCTATATAATCAAGGCAAATAAAAACCAATATTATCCACTAAGAGATTGTGAGTTGGGGGGGGGGGGACATTTATTCTGCCAAAAGATGCTCAAAATTTGCATCTGAATCCAGCCATTGTTTTTTATCCTGCTGCATCCATAAGCACAAATGAAATTTTGTCCTCAAAGAGCGTTGAATGCTAATATGGGCAATTTAAGCATCTCACTTTTACCAACTGGTCAAACCACTATTTTAGAATTTATTTTAATTATGGAATTTTATGCCAATTTGCTATTTGGGAATCCAAACCGGCCTTCTTTTTTAGACTTTGCCCAATGTTTCGTGGGTCCATGTCTTATGACTATTCTCTCCAATGGGATATAAATTTTTGAAAACTCATCTATTTGAATCAAAAAATTGTACCATAATATAAATAGGCAACTCATGTCTTCCAATTCAGAGGTTACCCTAATTGAATATCTCTCTCCACATTTTGTCTGTGGTATGAAGTTAAACATGTAAACTAGGATTGGTCATAGAGTTTACAATAGATAAGAAACCTTTTAAAGGTTGGTCCCAATTTGAATTCATATTCATAGCTAGAGGCTTTCTAGCTATAGGGTGGTTTCCCATCATTTCTCATATGAAAAATTGCGTTCAAATGCAATATTTTAGATCAGAGAACAAGGTTTTGAATATATTGATGACTAATAAGATGGATCTCAATTAGGACTAGTTATTTCTCATTGGGTGATGGATTCCTTTACTTACACATAGATGCCAGATTTATTGAAAATGATGGATAGGTTCAGTAGGGAATTCTAATTATAAGAATATATCCTCTAACTCAAGTCAACAAAGTTTATGTATTAATCTGGAATACAATTGTTTAGAATGAACCAACTTTCACTTCAAACCATAATCATCAGTGGACCATGTAAGAAAAACAACCAAGAGCTTGATCAACCAAAGCTTATTAACGAATTAGTCTAAAAATGATATCTTGGACTGTTTTAAACTTATAGAGAGTAGCAGATGATACACAACAAATCATGACTCCTACTCTTGCTTTAGTCAAAATTATAAAGGGAAATAATTCTATTGCATGAAATATACATACAAACTAATCAATAACAAGTTCTAGTTGGAGCATTAACATATAAGCCTGATCTATAGAAAAGGGAAAAGGATGAGTGGCACAACCATGGCTATCCATATGTTTGACTTCCATCAGAGATCATATTTTGTCTTATTCCAAATATTGGAGGATTAAACTCCAAAAAATTCATGCCTTACAAATTTTACAATATCCTCAATGTAGATTGTTTTGAAAAATTATAAAATGATTATCTAATTTCTAACCTTGATCATAAATTGCAAACCTGTTGGATTATAAGGAAAAGGGGTTGTCCTATATCCCATGAAACATCATATTACATACTTAGAATGCACTCCAAAGAGTCAAAATTGCATGCCAAGTGGAAAGATCACATTTCTCAGGTTAAAATCTACATTACAACTTGACTTGATTACACACAACCTCCTACACATGTAACTATGGAGAAACCATAAAATATAGTGCTATATTATTTCTCCTTGTGCATCTTCCTACACTTCTATAATTCTAATTACATCTTTAAGTGAGGCTAATAAGTCTCCTAAAACAATTTCACTGATTTACCTCATCTTTGGCTAAATGCAAATAGTCTTTAGTGACATGCATGTCCAGGGCTCACTAAAGATAAAAATTGGTATTTTCAAATTTATTTGTGGTTCCTAGAACAATATTGATCTTTTTACATTGTTAGAGTTCCACTTCCAATCCAACAAGTCACTATTGTGCAAACATACCATGAAACTGCCAAATTACACAACACGACAAATCAGGATAGGGTGCCTTCATAATTTTATATGCCAAAACATACATGAGCACATCTGGTGAAATATAGATATTGATAGCTATAATATATTATTATCTACAACAATACTTGATCAAATTCCCAAGAACAATCTCTAACAGTTAGTTACCAAGCATCAACCGTAGAAATTTGTTTGGTTTGGCACTTTTCTGCAACTCTAGAAACACTCTCAAGCTTAAAATAAATTGCATAAATTTTTCTTATTATAAATCCAAATGCTAATATTGAAGTCTATGGTTAGCTCAAGCAATCAAACACAAATAAAAGAGGAAGCTTTTACATGTAATCAAAGGTCTGAGAACTAATTATCTTATGTGCAACCATGGAATTACCTCAACAACAAAGTAGGACCAGATCTTGTCACTAGGATCTTCCATGATTCCCTTTAAAATCATATGCTCCAAGCATTAAATGATGTTAGCTATTTCAAGGAAGAGCCCCCATTCCTCAAAGCATCTACAATATTGGTGAAAACCAGCAAAAAATATCATGACAACATTAAATCATGTCTGAAAATAACAAAAATGAGTTATTGAGTGGATATAAAAACACTATTAATCCAAGAATTTCACTGACCTCTATAAGCAATTGTCGGGGTTGACTCATACTCTCCACTATGATAGGGAACCACATGGATTGACCACCCAATTCCAATGCCCAACTTACCTTTTGAAAAAAATCCACCATCCTTATCAAGCACCTACATAGTTTCCAAGGAAATAAACAATTATACTTGACAGGCAATTTTACAGTGGTATTTTCCTTTTTCTAACTATTGGAAAAAGCAATTTATCAGCTGGAGCAACACAATCACTGCATGGATGGATAATACATAAAGAAGCATAATAATATCAAAATTGAAAATGTAAATCCCTAGTATATCAGAATGGAAATGTAATATTGTAAAGCACTAGTTCATATTCCCTATGTATGGGTGAAGTAGAGAATGCAAATAAGATAAAACTAAAAAGATAGTTGTACGAATACGATGTTATTATGCTCCCAATCATATCATATCCATGCATTGCAATTTGGTGTGCATGTAAGTTATTAGAGCATATGGCTACATCTTCCTACTTAAATAATTGAAAATTTAGGAAAAGACAGTAACATATTGCATGCAAAAGCCCCTATGTTTCACAAATATGTATGCAGTTAAAATTTTAGCAGCAATGTATATTACACTTTCCATAGTATTAATTTGTAACAAAATTCTCTCTCTTTTCTCAAGAATGGTTTCCAAATAATTGGACCTTTCAAGTTCCCAGAATAAGACTGCTAATTCTTAAATTCTATATGTGAGCATGGAGGGGAGAAAAGCATAAATATGTACAGAAAAGGAAGTCATCAATGTCATCGAAACTTTAGAGAAGTATTCTTGGAAATTATTTCTACAAAATTAAGGTGCATGATTTATATTAGGGAATTGTGTATAGAGGATAAATGATAATTGACTTAAAACACCTGCGTGACATATTCATATACCAACACTAGTGAGTAGGATGGTTTAACCACCTCACATCTAACTAAAACATATGACATTAAGTTGGTCACATGTAAAGTGGGAAATATTACTGAAACAAAAAATTTAAGTGTTACCACTCTACCATCACCCCTTCATGCCCTAACACTAAATAACACATTTTATCATTACTCAAATCCCCCCAATCTCCCCTAGTAAATTAATTCCAAATTTTACAAAGATGACTAAAAAATTTCTTAAGACCACATGCCGATCTACCACCACCCACTAAGGCACCTGGGTAGCTATCCATAGTGATTGTTGGTTGTCTAGGATGGTAACCCAGTTCCTAGTTACATGTCATATCTTCAACTTTCTTCATCTCTAAGTCTAGGTCCTTGTTGGTTCTCCATCATACTCTCATTTTCCTCATTTTGAAGGGAATATTTCCATAAACTCATTGTTTTCTATTCAATTTCCATATCTTCCCATTGATAAAAGGATTTAGTGGAATTAAGTTAGACAATCTATCAAGCTAAGAATTCCAACTCATGTACCCTTTGCCTCAAAATCTAATTAAGTTAATTAATTAAAACTGGAAGTCTATTGGTTTTCACAAATCACAAGGTAAATTCTAACATGCACATAATTTTAAGAATTAAATATCCAAAATGATTTCTAGAACAAAATTGGACAGTGTTTTGGAAACTCTCAAGGTTTTTTGGTAGGTAGGAAAATCGGCCACTTCATCCCTAATGTCGTCTTGATCATTAATTAACAAAATTCATCAATAATTTTTGAAAACAAATAAATAACTCTAACAAAAAAACAATGGAATTAATTCATCAGCCATCGAATATATGTAAAAACAACAATAATGGATTGCACACATCTCCATACATCTGCAAATACAAGGACATGAAGATGGTTTTGATTTCTTCCCTACGACAAATTTAGTCTAGGTATAACAATGTGCCCTCAAAAGGACGTTTCTATAGTGGTTGTCATCCTATTATCAATGTCTACACAACATTTGCATTGATCTGTGACTTTTTCCATAAATTTGCAAAAACGTTGTCTAATATCTAGGGCACATAACAATTGACTCAATAGCCATACATGTGTTTGCCACTACTCTATACAAGTTTTGGGTACCTTATTATCGCCACATACTCAGTGTAACAAGAACAAGAACATGTAAAGAAAATCAAGATTGCATTAATAATGATATAAAGGGCTACAAGCTAGTCAAGTCAAATCCACTTTATGAATGTGGGATAGACCAAAAAATACACTAAAGTGAATTAAAGAATAAATGTATAAAATGGCCTAAAGTAGAAATTGACTTTATTAATGCCCATGTCTAATATCTAATTGACTATTATAACTTGATATTTATTTTAACTCCCTCTCTTACTGGTCAATCTACTAACTACATCATGTTTATTGGAACCCAAATACTCATTGAAATTGTTTGTAGTCTGATCCTTTGTGGTACAATTATGTAGTTCAATAGATCCATCTTCTATAAGGTGTTTGATGCAAAGGTAGTGAATCTCAACATACTTGGTACAATCATGGAAAACATGACAGTTGGATAATATGAGCACCCATTGATTATGACAAAATAGGGGTGTTGGCTTTTTCTTCGATACCATTTCTAAAAGAATCCTCCTTAGCCAAACTAACTGAAATTTTCCTTTCATTGATCCTTGATATTCTATTTCTATCAATGAAGGAACTACTGCATGTTGCATTATTTCCAGCCTATGTGACTACACCGATGCCAAGCTTGAATACATATCGAGAAGCTGATTTTTTATCATCTATACAAACTGCCAAATTTGATTTTCTATTCCAATAGAGCCTAGGGTCTTTGATTTTTCTATTTTCAGGTGTCTCTTTCACATATCTCAATAGTAACTTCACTATAGTCCAAATATCTACATTTGATGTTGTCATGAATCTAGAAATGAAGCTCACGACATAACTCAAATCAAGTCTAGTGAAAACAAGATATATGACGCTCCCAATTAGTTTCCTGAAAACTGATTCATTAACTACATTAGAGTGAGTCTTAGCTGAAATTTTCAGCCCTATCTACACATGTGTAGCTGATTTTTTTCACCTCCAAACCTTTCAAGTAAAATATTAGCATTTTTCTTTTTGTGAGACAAAAATGTTGCTCCCCATTTTCCAAACTTCTACACCTAGACAGTAATGTAGGAGGCCTAGCTCAATCATGTCAAAATCTTTCATATTAGAATTCATTTGTTTAATAGCACTAACCTTACTAGCTGTAATAATAATCTCACCTACATAAATGACGAGTAGAAGGATATCATTACCAACACTTTCGACACACAAATTAGAATCTAAAGGACTTTGTTGGAACCCTATTCATTGAAGTATCTGTCAACCTTAATGTACCATGCCCAACGTGTCTACTTTACACTATATATAGTCTTCTGCAATCTACAAATAACATGTTCCTCCAATGGAACCCAAGACTCCTCTCATTGATGCATATACACCTCTTCTTGAAATATCCATTTGATGGAAGGCACTCTTCACGTCCATCTAATGGATATTCCAACCAAACTATGCTTCCATGGATAGAACTAATTGGGTGGAGCTCATCTTTGTTGTAGGAGCAAATTTATTCTCATAGTCAATGCCCTCTTGCTAACAGTACCATTTTTCAACCAACCCAACCTTGTACTTGTTAAGTGTGCCATCTAGATTTCCCTTGGCCTTGTATACCCCTTTTCCAGCAATGGGCTTCTTCCTTGGAGGAAGGGCTATGAGATCCCAACGTAAGCGTTCTGCTGAGGCCCTCTCTCAACACTTTTCTAATCAGCCTACCTATTTTTACAATGTATCTTCATATGGCTCACCTTGCTATAGTGGCATATGTGCTTCTAACTTCTAGTTGCATCTTCACCATTACATTCATCTTTTCTTTTTAACCATTTTCCTTTCCCATTGACATTGTTTGCAAAGGTCTGCTCTAAACCCTCTATCTCACTATTTCTATCTCACTATTTCTTCCATCTGTCCTACTATAAGAGTGTGTTTCATAGCTCATCAAACTTCAAGTCAACATTCATATTTAGATTTATAAATTATCTAATGAATTTAGTTCAGATCTTCTGATTCATGAATGGATTTAATTCAAAACTCTTAATATATTTTTTTAATTTTAAAAATATTAATACATTTTTTGCACTTGATGTATCCTTGCCATTTCTAGATAACGAGTTTTCAAAAATGAAGCTAGTACTTATCATGGTAACACAGATTTTAACCTTACAATTCGATTTTTAGTATTTTATTAGGATATACAATAGCTTTTCTATTGGTGCATCATACACCACGTAGTTGGTGTGTCTTCAAATGATTGAATCGATGAGGGAAAGAAGACAATAATTGGTGACATCCTGGAAAAAATTGGTCAAAGTTCGCATTTCTCTTTTCAAATATGTGAGCAAATATTACAACAGTGAAAACCACACTATACATCACCATATAGTCTCCCATGCACTTGATTTTACCAATTTTGTTGTAAGACAAATTATACAATGTCACAAAAGCTACAAAAAAGAAGATAAATCTAATTCAGCATAAATATTGGTTTCATAAAAGAAAATTAGTTTCAAATAAATTAAAGGCAAGCACAGGAAAAGTTGCGGTAGGTAAACAAGTTGAATCGATGATAGAAATCAAAGGAATATGACTGAAAAGAAGCCTAATTACTAGAAAAGGGGAAACTGGTCCCTTGTAAAAACTCCCGCTGCCCAAACCTAAAGTGTTGACACTAAAACAATAGGACAAGTTTGCTTCTATCCCTTTTGGGGGGAACAATAGGTGACATGAACTTACTCAAAGGAACAATATGTGACATTACTTACCAGCTTCTCGTTCAAATGCATCCTTTCTCTCCTGATATACATTTTCATGTATGAGACACCAAGGCTTAAACATATGAGCAAAGGAATATAGAGAATAGTAATCCAACACCAATTAACTATAAGTAGCCTCCACTATCACATCTAAACATTATATTACAAAAAATGCAAACATGTATAGAATTGATTTTGATGCCCTATAAAGAAAATATGCAGATGGAATATCATGTAAGAAAAATCAACGTATGACTACGAAAATAAGGTTGAGCACAAGAAACACATGCATAACACCAGAGAAAACTAGTACATGATAAACCCATACTGTCTAAAACCTAACAAGGAAATTCCAAGGCTGACAGTCGAAATGAAAATCATTTACTTCACTGAAATCACCACCATCCATTAGTTTCATGGCATCATCTGTGAGTTGATTAAAGATGGATTTTATTTCTAGTGGCATTTTAACATGCCCATTCTTACCATTTGGTGTCCCCTTCATCCTTCGCTGCGTTTAATGAAACTATATCCATGGAAAGTTTCGGTTAAACTATCCTTTAGTGATGCTTATTGTTTTACCCAGAATCAGGGGACCTTTTGAGTCTAATACCTTAAATATATTTAAATTTTCAGGATTTCATACTTGCAAGAAACTAGAATACTTAGCAGATTGTTTCTAGGTAGATGTATTAGAAATATAATGTTGTTTTCCCAAGACATGGCTGGGATTTAGTTGCAATATTTATTTGGACCTTCCCATCACTTAAAAGTCAATTAGAATATCGACAACAGTTTCAACAATAGTGAATGTATGACAAGGGAAATCAATGGAAAGACTCCTTGACAACTTTAGTTAGAAACCATTTAGAGATAGATGTCCATGCAATCAGTATCATTAGGGTTTTTGACATTTTAGACAAGCCAAATCCTTTATATTGCTAGAATTTCCAATATTTGCGATAATTTGGTATGCTTAGCATATTGTTTCAAGGAAGTTGTCCTGGAAATTTGAAAGGAAAAGAAAACTTTGGGAGTTGGTTGTGAGCCATATTTGGACCTTTCCCTCACTTTAATGATAATTAGGATATCTTCCTAATTCTAACAAAATAATTCTTTAGGAAGGGGTTAAGACTCAATGAGACTATGGAATAGGAAGAAGGGTTCTTAGTCGAAAAGATAACTTGAAAATTACTCCCCATGCTTTATATCTATGGAAACACTAATATATTTTAGTTCCGTAAGTTGTTATTCTAAAATTTGGTACCTTTAATATACAAGTAGAGGTGAGCAGACCTAATCAGCAAGATTGGTGATAGTATATGACAAGCACTTCTTTTCTATGAAACCAAGAAACTACATTAAGGGATATGAGTTACCTCCAGATAGTAGGAAGGATTAGCAAGAGTCAGATAATTTAGGACAAGAATGAAAAATTGATAAAATAGTGTCAAACCATATTGAAGTCTTAACATCTTTCAAGTCCCAATTTTCAGGCTAGTTGGTAATTAATCACTCCTTTGTTGCCAGTGCAATTCATAAAATATTAAAATAGGGTTAAGCAATGGTTTGCTTACATTTTAAACAAATGAAATAGTGAAAGATGTATTTTAAAGTTGTAGAGCTCATTGAGTGTTGCGGGTATGGACCAATTTAGAATAAAAAAACTTCATGCTTCGTCAGCTCAGCTAGAAGGTGGCAATTTGGGGAGATTTATTGATTGTCAAACAAAATGGCAAGGAAATAGAAAGTAATATTTTTCTTGCAGGTTTCTATGGAGAAAGTAATGTATGGAAGACTTTAGTGGTGCATTAACCAACTTCTACCTTATAGAGTTGACAAAGTCTAAAGTTGATATAGTTGCAAAATTTGCAACCAAAATGAGTTTGTATAAAAAACATATGGATTTTATGGAGTTTGGCACTAAGGTGGATATGTTGCCTATGCTTACCTATCTTGGGAGAGAGAGAAAATTGTAGTATCCCCTTGCTAATTAATGATATCATCACTATAATCATATTGTTCTTTATTTCAAGAAAGAATGCACCATTATCATAATTATATGTATGTTTTGATTTGCAGTATGCATCATTTTCTTACACATTTAATCTGTTGCTATCGATAATATTTTATTTTAGTACCAATTATTTTCCTCCCTCAATCCTCCCAATCCTTTCATGTCTACCCTCTTGTTAACCCCCATATTTTCTCCATGTTATACTGGAGGGTTTAGGGCCAGCACATTTCATTAGGCTAGTGTTCATAGTATGATTTCAAAGAAAATTTTAGTTGAGTCAAGTTGGTTTAAACAAGATTTCACATGCAAGATGCTTCAGTAAAATTTTCCATAGTTGGTTTCCAAAGAGGTTTTCATCATATTGGAGATTTGTTACTTTTGCAATTTAGTAGAAGTGAAGACAAGGAAGCTAGGGTGGAGGCACCATGGTCTAAGAGTCATAGTTCGGTGGTCTCTATGACAATATTGATTATACATTTGTATTTAGGTATTCAACATGTCAAAACATATCATGTTTTCAAAAACCGAGAAATGTAAGGTAAGAAGCAATATCTACTCGATTTCTTCCTAGTATAAGTAAGAGGTATTTATAGTTGGAAAGTCTAGCAGAAATAATGATACAACACAGTCAAGGGAGAAATCCAAAAGCTCATAAGTATTGGGTATTGGGTGACAACATTCAACCAAAGGATGATAGATTTAAAGGTTTTAAAATTAAAAAAAATCTTGACATTGACATTCAATTTCAGTTTGCCAAGTTCTAAACTCTGCAAAAGGAAAATAGCCCACAAAATTCAATATTTTACCTTATTATTATACTAGCTAATTTTCTCCTAGAGATTAGGAACTTCAACCTACAAATCATATTGTTATTTATTCAGTGCTCATAGAGCATATAAATGATCAATTCCTAGCTCATAAAAAGACGTCGCTGTGGTGGCTGAAATCTCGGCTTAATGAGATGAAAGATGAAATTGGTAAAGGAATTACGCCGCCATGGTTACTGAAGTCTCAAATTGATGAGATGAAAGCTGAAATTGGTAAATGAATTATGCTCATCACTAGCTCATTATAGCCTTGGAAATTTACTGATTGAGACCCTTCAAAGTGTAAAGTCTCAAAACAGATGACAAACTAGAAAAACACTTCCAATGAGCTATTTAAGGATCTCCTTAATGATATACAGTTCAATCTCTATATTTAGATGCTAGTTGTCTCTACATCGCAATAGAAATATAGAGTACTCTTGTAGGAGGAGCCAACCATTGGATTGGTAGGGTCTAAGATTAGCTCTGAGAAGCTAATGAGCTTGCTTATAGGAGAGCCGGTTATTCATTTAATTTGTATATATGGAATGGGAGGGGTTGGTAAAATAGCATTGCTAAAAAGAACATACAATATTTCCAAGGTTAATAGAGGAGGCTCTGATTTTGTGATTTTGGTCAAAGTTGGTCAATTCCCTAATTTGGCCTACTTTCAGAGTTGTATTGTTCACGAAATCAAGCATGACTTACCATGCTATAATGATGTTGATTATAGGAAGATGTCATTGTTTGCTTCTCTGAGGGACAAGAAATTTCTTGTGCTCTTAGATGATTTATGGAAATTCCTTGATATTAATCAATTGGGCATGGCATTTGTCAATAAGCAGGGAAGCAATATTGTATTTTCTACTCGCCAGGCCATAGAAATGGGTGCACAAGAGTCCATCAAAGTACAAACCCTATTCCTCGATGAAGCCGCCGATTAGTTTTGCAAGATAGCTTTTGAAGGCCAAGGTATTCCCCAAGATAAAGTGAATACATGGAGACAAGTTGCAGATGAATGTAAAGGTTTGCCCCTAGCCATACGTGTACTAGACACTACATTGAGGAGAAGACCGGTGGATGATTGGAAACTTGCTGTAAAGAAGATGCAAATAGGGGATCCAAATTTTTTGAGTTTATATCCTCAGGTTAATGAGGAGCTATTCAAGCCATTTAGATGGAGTTACGATAATTTTCCCAATCCTACTTTGAAGAATTGTTTTCTTTATTGTGTCATGTTTCCCAAAGATGTTGAAATCCATCTGTAGCTTCTTAATCTCAGTCTGTAGTGCTTAAGTTAGAAGTTGCTTTGATTGTCACTATGCCTCAATTTCTTTTAATTATCATTCCAGTTTAGATCCATAAAAGGAATAAAAAAAAATGTGCAAATCTAAGCTAGTTAAATTTACAAAAAATTATCTGAAGGAAACCAATTATTTTGCATAAGAGAATTTGGGCAGAAAAACCTCCATGTTCATCTCTTCTATTAGTAATTCATTTTCAAGCTCGTTGTTGCATTCCATTATTTTATCGCCTAGCCCTAATAAGTATTTTCCTTGGGTACGAAGAAAAAATGTCAAAAAACATTAAAGCCAATACAAAAGCTAGTGCGATTAATAAGGAAGAAGGAGCTCTGGTGATGGTGGCAGCTAGGGTTTGAAATTCTGTAATTCTGGCAGGCTCTGTCCTCTACCACTCCAGACCAGGCAGGTCTGCTCTTACAGATCCAGTCAATAGCCAAGAGCGGCTCTATATTTCACATTATTCTCTGCAGGTACACGCCATATGGAGGATCAGATGGGGGAGGGGGGGGGGGGGGGGCGAACCTCCCTCGCAAAACGACAATGCCTTTTCAGAGGAACAATCAGAGAAAGAAACCGACAACCAGGAAGACGACTAGAAGAATGAAATACATTCGGCAACCTGCAAACCAGTTGCAGCGATTCGACCTAGGGTCGAACTGCCAGGACATCTTATTGAAGAAAGAATACAATTTATGTCAGACCATGCCCTAATAGGGAAGTTCATCGAGATTTGGCTGACTGAATGTGCACTGCGAAGCTGGATACAAGAAAAATGGCACCCCAAGGGGCACATCACCCTTCAGCTAGGCGCGAAAGGCTTCTTCACATCCATATTCAACTGCTTGGAGGACAGAAACAGAGTCATGGATGGCGGCCCCTATTTCTTCAACGTTGCTGGTCTATTTTTAAAAGGATGGGTAGAACGCTTCAACCCTGACAAGGTAGATCTCAGTTGGGCTCCGGTCTGGATTCGCCTATACTCTCTTCCCAATGAATTCTGGGTTGAAGACTCCCTGAAAGCCATAGGGAACACTCTAGGCGACTTTGTTAAAGTAGCCGAAGAAACAAAAACAGGTACATATACTTCTTTTGCTAGACTGTGTGTTTAAATGAATCTCAATAAGCCTCTACCAGATGCGATAACCCTCTCTCACTTTAACAAGAGTTGGCTACAAATGATTGACTATGAACATGTGCCCTTCCGATGCCGAAGATGCCATAGATTAGGGCATTTATTCAGAGATTGCCCTCTCAATCAGAAAACCTCCCCTACCGCAGATCAGGAAAGCCCGAAAGGGGCTGGCTTCATCAAGGTTACTCGCCGACGTAGGGCCAACAAGAAACCAGCACCAAAAACTGTTGCTGCACAGCCCAATAAGGCAAAACCATCAATCAGCAATAAATTTGAAGCCCTAACAGATCAATCGGAAACTCAAGAGAAGCCACCAGGAACATTACCAGAGAAAGACAGCAACAACAACAAACTGGATTCCACCAAGGTTCAATCAGAAACCAAAGGAAAAGAAGCCTCAACTTCAACGACCCAAGAGGATAAAATGTTGGAGAAGCCTCTCTCAAGCGCTGGCACAGAGGAAGAACCTATGGAAGATCAAGACTATTCGAGTTTTATGGAGGCTGAAACAGAATCACTAGATATAGGGGAGCTGGACCTCCCAGGACTGGAGTAGGCATGTACAACGAACAACTTTGATAATATTCCAGCAAGACAGCTAAAGAACTTGGAAGAAGTTTTATCTAGAGCTCAAAGGAAAAAATTGTTGGGAATCCAAACAGGTAGCCCTTGGGACAAGCATCTTATTGCTAAGGACATAAAAAAGAGAGGTAGGAAAACCTTTCTCCAAAGAACAATCATAGTAGGGAAAACTTTAGTAGACTCTGGCAGATATGCCAAGTTGACGAAGTACTTCAGTCCGGATATCAATCTTTCCCAATGAAGTTAATCTCCTGGAACATCAGAGGGATGAATGGCCCCAGAAAAACCCGTTTACTTAAAAACATGATAAAGCAAGAAACCCCCCAGGTTATCTTCTTGCAAGAAACAAAATGTGATACAGTATTGCTGGATAAGCTAGCACATAAATTTTGGCCCGGAAGCTACAATATTGCAGTGGATGCAAATGGAGCCTCTGGAGGAATTGCAATTATCTGGGACTCAAGAGCTGTGGAGCTCTCAAATTTCCATGCGCACAAGAGTTTTCTTCAAGCAACCTTTCACATAATAGGAACCAATCAAAATGGACTTCTCACTAATGTCTATTTCCCGCAGGACACTCGGCAAAAAGAGAGGATTCTAGATTCCATTTCGACTCTTAATCAGAACAGATCTCTCCCTCTATGGATTGCTGGAGGAGATTTCAATCTGATCACAAGGATGGAAGAAAGAAGAGGAGGCCGAAATAATTCATCTCAGGATGGAACTCTCCTGAAGGACTTTATACAGAATAACTGGCTCATTGATTTGCCTTTCAACAATGGCATCTTCACCTGGGACAACAAACAAGTCGGAAACCAGCACATAGCTTCCAGGCTTGATAGATTTCTCCTCTCAGATAACGCCATCCATCTTGGAGGAGATTTTGCGGCTTCTATCTTTCCATTTTCGGGCTCAGACCACTGGCCCATTTTACTCCACAGGTCTCGACCGGGTTGTCACACTCGCAGGCCCTTCCGCTTTGAAGCCTTCTGGCTCTCCCATCCAGACTTCCACCAATATGTTAGCACAGAATGGTCACAATACTAACCCTCCCGGTTCCAAAATGTTCCAGTTTCAACAAAAGCTCAAGCACCTCAAAGGGAAAATTAAGTTCTGGAATCGAACCGTCTTCGGCAACATTCATCACGGGAAGGCGAATATTGAACAGGAGATGAAACAACTTCAACAAAAAATTATCACCCAAGGTAGATCTAATGATTTGGCGGATCAAGAAAAAACTCTTGAGAAAGAGTTAATCGAAAAAGAAAAACAGGAAGAGGTGCTATGGAAGCAAAAGTCAAGAATAAGGTGGCTCAAAGAAGGGGAGAAAAACACCAGATTCTTCCACAACACCACAATTCAATGCAGAATGCACAATAATATAACTCACATTCAAAATGAATAGGGAGAGAAACTGGAGAAGCATGAAGAAATTGAGGCTGAACTTCTCAACCACTTCAAGAAGGTGCACAAAGAACCAAGTATTGATCGGACTCAAGCAATATGCAACATCACCAGTAATATCCCCAAATTAGTAACTGATCAACACAACCAAATGCTTCTCAAGCCTGTCGATCTCCAGGAAGTGGACTCCACAGTCAAGCAACTCAAATCAGGCAAAGCGCCAGGTCCGGATGGCTTTACCTCAAACTTTTTTCATCATTTCTGGGAGCTCATAAGGCAGGAAGTCTTGCAGGTTGTGGAAGAATCTCGTATTCTCCGATGGATGTTCTCAGGTATAAATGCCACTTTCCTCGCCCTGATTCCTAAGGTTGAGAAACCATGCAAACCGGAAAAATTCAGGCCCATAGCTCTCTGTAACATCATCTACAAAATCATCTCAAAAATCATCGCCACCAGACTCAAGCTCTTGCTACCCCTCATCATCTCGCCGGAACAATCAGGCTATGTAGAAGGAAGGCAGATTATGGATGGGATCATCCTCACACATGAAATCATCCACTCCTTGAAGATCTCCAAGAAACCAGGTATGCTTCTAAAACTAGATCTCTCAAAAGCTTTCGACAGGCTCAGTTGGAACTATATGGAAAAGATATTGCTGGCCTTTGGCTTCAATGCTGCTTGGGTACGTTGGATTATGAGCCTTCTCACTTCTTCCTTCTTTTCGGTTCTAATCAATGGAATTCCCTCGGATACCTTTCGTCCCTCCCGTGGCATTAGGCAAGGGGACCCCCTATCCCCCTTCCTATTCATCATTGCTGCGGAAGGACTTGGTCGCAGCATCAAGCAAGCTCAACATTAGAACCGCCTTAGAGGCATTGTCATCCACAACACCCCTGCAACCACCCATCGGAAATTTGTAGATGATATTATGCTCTATGGACATCCTTCTATCCAAGAAGCCAGGAAGCTCAAAACCCTTCTAGCGGATTTCTCAGAAGCTTCGGGAGCATCTATCAACCTCTCCAAATCCCAAATCTTCTTCTTTAACACCCCCTCCGCTATTCAATCTTCCATTCTTCGAATCCTTCAATTCTCTATGGCTAAGCTTCCTTCCTCATACCTGGGAGCCCTCCTTATGGCTTCCCGCCTTAAGCATGCCGCCTGGAACTCCTTCCTTGAAAAGCTGGAAACTAGACTTTCTTTGTGGACCCATAGATCCCTTAACATGGCAAGCTGTCTTGTCCTGATTAAAGCTATCCTTCAAGCCATGCCTCTCTATATTTTCTCCATCCTGTCTGCCCCTAAATGGGTTCTGAATGAGCTCAAATCCATCCAAAGAGCCTTCCTCTATGGGAGCAAGGGGCCTCACTACAAATGGGCCCTGGTCAAATGGGATACAGCTTGGTTTCCCAAAAAAGGAGGAGGCTTAGGGCTTAGGGATCCCCCTTTAAGTAATGCGATTATGGGAGCTCGCATTTGGTGGAGATGGATCTCAGGCTCGTCCACCCCTTGGACTACTCTGTGGAATGCCAAATATGTGGGGAACTATCCAAGAGAGGAGATAGTCAGAATAACGGAGCTTCGCAATGGCTCAATCATTTGGAATTCAGCCAAAACTCACAGGATCCTTATTCAGCAACATAGTTTTTGGGAGCTAAAAAGTGGGAATCAAGCCTACTTCTGGGAGGACTCCTGGCAATAGATGTCGAAGCTAAGCGAAATATGCACAAACGTGATGCTTAGGGACAGAGATCCCCCTCCCACCACAAAGGTTGGAAGCCATTGGAATACCACGGCTCAGCATTCCATCAGAATCTGGCACAAGGCCTCAAAGATCATACCCACTAGATCCGAACAAGCTCAGCAAAATCTGGACACTGAATTAGAAAAAAGGAAAATTCCAAGCTCAGAAGGACCAAACATTCTCAGGTGGGGTTACGAAGAAAAAGGTACTTACTCCACAAAAGAGGCCTACAATTTCCTCATCAAAGATCACTCCAGACCTGACAAGATATGGAACAAGATCTGGGATCCCTCCATTTGGCCGAAAATCTCCACCTTCCTCTGGCTCTTTTGCCACAAAAGGGTCCTAACCTGGGACAACTTGAGGAAAAGAAACTTCACAGGACCCTCAATATGCTTCAACGGCAAAAAAGAAGAAGAAACCATCGAACACCTGTGGTATCATTGCCCTCTGGCAAAGGAAATATGGCAAAGAATTCAATTTCGCAGTCAGAAAGCAACAGGGGCGAGTGGGGACATAACGGCTACCATAAGCAACTGGGACCCTCACCCTTACCAAAGCAAGATTCTGAATTACATATGGAGGCTCATTCCTGGCTTTGTCACATGGACCATCTGGAAAGAGAGAAATGGCAGAATATTTAAAAGCCAGTTCAAATCAAAGGAAGAAATTTGGCTAATCATAAAAAAAAATATTGAAGAAACCATCTTCCTAAAAACCTGGTACCAAGACGACTTCCCAACTCTCCCTCAGGAACAATCAATCTAGAATAACTGGGAATTTCAAAGAAAGCAAGATCAGATAGTTATAGGCTCAAGACCCCTCATCACGCCACCTCCAGGGAAATGGACTCCACCGCCAACATATATGTTCAAAATAAATTTTGACGGAGCCTCCAAAGGAAATCCGGGACACTCAGGTTTTGGTGGATTAATCAGAGATCATAAGGGAAACAGCATAGCAATCTTTCTGGGTTATCATGGTTGGGACACCAACAATTCAGCTGAATTAGAAGGTCTTTGGCAAGGACTTCTAATTGCTCAGGCTCGCCAGCTTTTCCCGCTAATTGTAGAAGGAGACTCACAAATTCTCATACACATGGCCTCGAAGCTCCTACAGGGCTCCTCCTCCTCCAAGATCTGCAATAGCTAGAGATTGGCTCAGAGATTAATGTATATGGAGAATTGGATCAACAACAACAGGGCAATAACATTTGTACACACCAAAAGAGAAGGAAACAAAATTGCAGATCTCCTTGCCAATGTGGGGGTAGAATGTGGCAGACCCTTAATATCTAGAGATCCCGCATCAATCCTTCAAGAATCCCAATTGAAAGATTTCCACAATCTCATACAGCAGGAGCAACTTGAGCCTACAGATGAGATCCCGGATCCGGGTGTTAATGTCATCCTAAATGGCATTCATGCGCACTTAAGACGCATGAGGCCACCACCTGCTGAGCAGCGTGGAACCCCAGACATAGTTTGAAGGCGGGATGATGATCGTTATGACCATGGCACGGTGCAGGACAGTGCCATTAATGGCGAGCGGAGCCCGACGCGGCCTGAGGAGTGGTATTTACAGGAAGCAGCTCAGCAAGATTTTCATTATGCCTGCAACTGAAGTTTGGTCTGTTCGGTTTATGGTGAGTTCGGTGGGTGAGATTATTTGGGAGCCCTACCTTTGAGCTGGTCTAAGCTCGAATTGGCAGCCTTTCAACTCCACCGGCGCTCCTTGTTCTAGAATTCAGCTTTCAGGTGGGGGTAAGTGCCTCATTCGCGGCAATTGCAATTTCTCTGGTTCTGTTTTAAGGTTCAGTATTTCAATTGTTCTCTGTTCGGCCTCGCATCTCTATTCGGCCTCGCATCTTGGTCTGAGGTCTTTGCTTACTCTGCTGAGCATCCCCGGTTCCCTCTCCACTTCGCTGACCATTTCAATCCTCCTCTCCACCATGAAAATATCTGGGAAGCGTTCTCGCTCCGGAGATAAGTCGGGCAGCAGCAAACGACATGCTGCGCGCCCTCATTCTACCCCTCAGCTTACCACCATCAATCTGACTTCTCCCCTGGAGGATTCCCCTGCATCCAACCCAAGCCGCCATCCGATACCCAACAACGCCTTCCAGTCCACCCATTTCAAATTCCAGAGCAACCTAAACCGCCCCCTGGTCTCTGCCCAAATTACCATCTTGATGACGGAGGAAATCAACCAGGTTCCTCCAATACCCTGCATAAACTCCAATTCCTCCGACAGCAGTGACCACTCCTCGGCCCAGTTAGCCATGGCTGCCAACACAGAGGATGTTCCGGTAATTCAGGTTGATTCGCCTTCTCGAGTCCCTCCTCTGAGCGACTGCATCAACCTCCTCCTGGACCCTGACGCTGGCAACACATACAAAGAGCAGGAAGGCAACGTGGAGCATGGCAAAGAAGGGCACAACCACGATGACGCGTGTCAGCCAGATGCAGAAACACACGGGGACGACGAACGTTGAACAATTGGCATCTATGTTTGCTTTTTTTGGTTTTTGGGCGGCCATCTCTGGTTGTTGGCTCATTTTTGAGATTCTCCAGCCGCGGCGGATGCAATTGTCGTGGTCTAAGCTCTCTCTCTCTCAGTTTCTTAGTATTCTCAGTACTCTCTTTCTCTGTTTGTCTGTAAAGCCAAGGAATTTGGCTGTTTGTTCAGTTTCTCTGGATGATAGTTTGGATGTAATCCCCAGCTTCTCTCTGTCGGGGAATTTTTGTAACATATGGGATGCGCAGGCTTCGACAACTGCCCCCTACTGTAAATTTACGCTTACCAGTTAATAGAAAATAGATTAGTCTTTTTTCGAGAAAAAAAAAAATACAAGAGCTAGTGCTAGGATCTCTTAAAATACAATATCCATCTCACCTTCAGCACCAGAAATTGATGAGAGCACCAAATAACCTAATGGTATGGTGGTGATTGGGCCTTAAAATGTCCTCTAGAGAGAAATCATGGGCTCTCATAGCCTACATTAGCTTCTAAACTTTTGAAATAGAATCAACATTTCCCACAGATTCTCTATGTGGCTCCTCATTTTGCAGCACCTCCAAATCATAGAAGAATAGTAATTTTGTCTTGTTTCTGCATGTAGATTTGAAAAAATAAACCCTAACCTCTACAATTCACTCTCATTCTCGTGAATTCAAGTCCAAACAAGTAGATGCATACTTCCATAGAATCCATGTGCCTCGATCATGTACTGAGTGCAGAAATGGTAGATATGGGAGCTCGTATTAGGGTTTTATTGCAAAAGTTGGTTGTGGGTAACGAGTTAGACAAAAACTCTATTGAACTATTCACAACGTATTTGAAATGAGTAAGAATCCAAACCTCTCTGGATTTCTTCTTTTTAGACTCTGAGTCAATGGTTTGATAGAAAAGTCATGTTTTAAACTTGAAACAACTTTGTTTCCCACCCTTAGGTGATTGTGCATGGAGGTAATGCATGGTGAGGTAATGGTTTTCAAATGTTTTGTTTGTCACCCTTGGTGATTGTGCCATGGTAACACATGGTTAGATAATGGTGGTGAAATTTTGTTAATAGGGGTAGAGTCGAGCAGTAAATCATTTTGACTTCTAATTTTTATTTTTATTTTTGGAGGTATAAAAATTCTTCTTTTTTTTTTTAGGGATAAATTATTTCTATATTATTAGTTATATATGATAATTTATTTCATTTTAAAATGTGTTTGGTGTAATTAAATAATATGTGCAGATAAATTTAAGGATTTAATTTAAATCAAATTAGAATAATAATATATTTATATTGATAATAATAAATATTTATTTATTTTTGTTTATAAAAGGTTTGTATTGCATTATATATTAGAGTTTTCATAATTCAGTTATCTCATTGTGTTTATGTCATATCTACAGTATTGCGTATATCTCCTCCGAATAAGAACCTATTGAGCTCTCATACAAATGAGACCTATAACATTGTATCCTAATGCCAAATATTCCCACAAGCATTAATTGTCTTTCATGTGATCAAAATATGACACTCTAGTGACAAGGATTTTTGCCTCCTCTCCACCAAGTTCCTCTATTTTTCCTTCAGTAATAGTCTTCCGAAAAAGTAGGTTGGGCCTTATGTGACATAAGTGGGTGTGTCAATGGGGTACAACCACAAGGATAGCACCCACTTTATGTGTGGCCTTCTTTTACATATATATATATATATATATATATATATATATATATATATGGGAAAATTCCATATACTTCACCATCTTTGATGGATTCTAATTTAAGTAGACCATCACTGCCCAACTTCCAAGTATCTTGGTCCTAGAGGACCAAGAGAATTGAATATCTAACCTCACAAAAATGGGGAGGCAGATCTCACATCTTACTCATGGCTACTTAAACTAACCCTTAAGGCTACAAGATGCGTAGCCCATATTTTGAGAATAATCAATGAAATGGTAAATTAGTGATAGTGTATTGATCCACACTCGTCTCTAATGTCGATTATGTCTAACCCTTTGCATTAGAGCCACCCAAGGGTGCTAATTACTTTACCTCCACCACTACACTTAGCATGTGACCCTCATCTATGCATCTGATGAGCTATGTAAACATAATCATTCTCAATGAAAAGGAGTCTCCTCACTCTAAGGTGTTCTTCTCAATGCCTATGTGGTTCATTTGTTGTTCAAACCTACACATGTCCAATCTCCTTTACTTTGTGTGATTTCCCTCACAACAAAATTATACTACATAAACATTGAAGATAAATGCAACATCTACCCACTTGTGCTCCATTTTTCATTTCAAGCCTCCATGAATTCAACATGGCTCTCCGTCCCAAACTTATTTTATATCATAAACACTAGGTTTTATTAGATTGATGTTGGTAGAAAAAGAAATAAATGGGATTCAAAGATGTTCTTTTGAACTAGAGAATGTGGCCTATTTCCCAAGATATTACCCAAAGGCCACCGTTTCTCAATATTATATTTCAAGAATTTGGAATTCATCTAAGACTATTTATTTCTACTTGGGATACTTCCTTCATCACACCACTCATTTAGTGTTCAAAGGAAACAATTAGAAATAATTTCAGTTGTCATTTTGAGATCTTGGGTTTCATTATCATGGGTTACCATTCATCGGGCCTAATTTTCCTTTATTCACCTATTTATTATATCTAGGTGTTAGGGAATGAGTTTTTCATTAGTTTGGAACAACTCATAGATATAAAATTTACATGCATTTGCACTTCAACCTTCGTGTTTAGACTTAGATACATCATATTACTGTATCTTTAATTATTTTTTCTTTCATTTTTTTCTTTTCTTCATCACAATTGACAAAAGGGGAAATAATTTGCCACAAATCTATGAATTCTTAATCATGAATGTCTCACCTGAGGAAAATGAATGAATATCCTATAGAATGACATGGGATAAATTTGACTAAGGCAAATAAGGGGTACAATAATATTGATATGTAGCACTTACTCAAATCACCAAGTATATTCCCAAACCATCAAGATGACACACTTCTTTGAGTAAAATTATGAAACACCATGGGACAATCCAACATAGAATTTATAGGAAAAGCATTAAGAGTTAGAATAGATTTCTTAAGTGATAACAATAAAAATAATACACATTCAAGATATCATATACAAATGGATCATACATGTCAAGCTAAATGTGTAGCTAAAACAACCTCTTCCTTCACCTAGGGTCCTAGATGGCCAAGGAATGGTGTGATTGAGCCAATGATAAATCAATGAGTTACATATAGATGCATATACCTCAGCTAGAAAATGATCAATGTGAAAATAATTCCAGAGGCTAAGATGACAATGAAAATTTATAAATATCCTCTAAAAACCCATATGTAAAGGGGGGTAATAGGTCCTATAACATCCAACCTACAATTTACAATGGGAAATTCTCATAAGTCTCTTTGAAGAAATATGTCCCATTAAGGTGAAGATGAGGTATGAGACCTCAACAATTTGATAGTTGAAGAAGTTTGAATCTTGGTTTGTCAAGTTTGGCCCTAAGTAGGAAAGGAAACATGGAAGGAGGTGAACCCCTTAAAAAAGTTGAAATAGGGAAGGTCACATAAGGCATTATATAAATATCTAAATCTAAGAACCTCCCTCATAAAAAGAGATAGACATGTATTGAAAGAATGTAGACAATGAACCATCCAAATCTTGATAGAGATAATATGATGCCCCTTGGATCTCATAATAAATGTGACTTCTATATATGAGGTGAACCTCTAACTCTATCTCATGTATATGGAAAAGATAGTAGATGTTATTGAGAAGAGGAAGATCACGATGATTAGTTTCAACATAACGATAATGTAAACCCACTTTCAACACAACAAGGGGAATCAAAGAGCAACATCCAATGCTTTGGTGAATATATGGGTTAAACACTAACACCCCCTCTCATTTCTATGAAGTGTACGTAGTACAAATCCATCTTAGAGTCAAGGCAATGAAAAGATGAATTCCAACTACATTGAATGTGTTGTCTACAAATAACCTCTCTAATAACCTAACATAACCATGTAATAATGACATTTACATTGGAGGTGTATATCATTTGAATTGTGTTAGAACTTTAATCGCTTCCCCAAAAAAATGTGTCATGCTCCCTTATGATGATGCATCAACCTCACTCGAGAAAAACCTCACGATATAAAAGGAAATTAAACATGATGTAATTTTAATATTTTAACACATTCACCCCTAGACTCACCACCCCTGGCCAATGTGAGGTTATTTAAAGCATTTATGTGGATAAAGACAATAGAATATCCCTTGAATCTCATAATAAATGGGGCATCTATAAATGAGGTGATAAACATATCCCGTCTTACACTATTACATAAATAAATGGATCTTGTTGGTTTTAATATGTGCCATTTAGTGTCATTGCACAATATTTCATATAAGGTCTTGAAAAAAATCATTAGCAACTATTTGAAAGTTCACTCAAGAAAACTTAATTGAGAAGATAAAAGGGGGTTTTGTAAAGGAAAGTATAATCCTATAAAACATTGTAATGGTCCAAGAATATATTCATAGTAGCCTAAGATGGGTTATAGTTAGTTCTTAGATGAACAAGTCATAGTCTAGTTGTAGTAGTTGTAACTTGGTCAAGTTGTTGTAGTCAACGAAAGACTTGATTGGGTTCCCAAGTCCCGAAAAACGTAAGGGTAGTTGTAAGGGAATGATAGCTAAGGAGTTCCATGGCATGCCAAGGAATGAAAGGGAATGCTAACACATGTGATATAGTGTCAATCCATGTTGAGGAGTGTTAGGGAGTGCCATAACATCAGAAGGGAGAACTAGGTCAAAATGCATGGAAACGAATGAATAATAGTGTGTGCCAAGGAGTGTCAACGAATTCCAAGTGTCTCAAGGATAAAGTGTGTTAGGAGAATGTCATAATAATACTTGTAGGAGGAAATCCTATGGTTACAATAAGGGCCTAGACAAATAACCTTTAGACAAAAAGAGACTTCAGGTTGGGCACAACCTTGTCTTTACAATGACTTGTTGGTTCCCAAGTCGCAAAAAATGTAAGGTTATCTATGAGGGCATGCTAGCTATGAAGTACCAAGATGTTCCAGGGAAAGCTAGAAAGTACTAACAAATGCTAGATAGTTCCAAGGCATGATAGGCATGCCAAGAGAAGTCAAGTTCTAATTCATGTCAAGATGCGTCAGGTGCTAGGGTGTGGTGCAAATGCATGATAGGGAGTGTGAGGGACAAGTATCAGTGAAACACAAGGGAGCACTAGTTTCAAATGCATGGAAATGAAGTGTCAATAAGTTCCAGGTGTGCTAAGGAGGGAGTGACAAGGTATGTTAGGCAGTTTCGAGGCATGTTAGAGTGATAGGAAAGCATACCAAGATGTGCCAAGTTCCAGGGTGTGCCAATGTGTGCTAAGGAGTGTTAGGGAGTGCCATGGAAACACAAGGGAGAACTAGGTAAAAATGCGTGGAAATGAATGAATAAGAGTGTGTGACAAAGAGTGTTAGTAAGTTTTGTGTGTGCTAAGGAGGGAATGACGTGGTATGCTAGGCAATGCTAGGTCATGCTAAAGTGCCAGAGTGGCATGCATCTAAGGTGTGCCAGCATGTGCTAGGATGTGTTAGTGAATGATAGGGAAACACAAGGGAGAACTAGGTAAAAATTCATGGAAATCAATGAATAAGGCTGTGTGATAGGGAGTTTCAGTGAGTTCCAGGTGTGCTAAGGAGTGAGTGACATGGTATGTTAGGCACCGCTAAGTCATGTTAGAGTGGCAAGGTGACATGCACCCAAGAAGTGGCAGGTGCCAAGGTGTGCCAACATGTGCTAGGAAGTGTCAGGGAGTGCCAAGAAAACACAAGAGAACACTAGGTCAAATTATTGTATGCAAATGAACAAATAAAAGTTTGTGATAGGAAGTGTGAATGAGGTCCAAGTGTGTTAAAAAGGGAGTGACAAGGTCTATTAGGCAGTGTTAAGGCATGTTAGAGGTCAAAGAAACATGCCAAGATGTGTTAGGTGCTAGGACGTGCTAATGCATGCCAGGGAGTGTTATGAAGTGCAAGGAAACACAAGGGACCGTTAGTTTCAAATGAATGGAAATGAATCAATAAGAGTGTGTGACACGGAGTGTGAGTAAGTTCTAGGTGTGATAAGGAGGGAGTGACAAGGTATGTTAGGTAGTGTCAAGGAATGTTAGAGTTCCAAGACGACATGCTAAGATGTTCCAGGTTCCATGGTGTTCCAATGTGTGCCAGGGAGTGTTAGGGAGTGTTATGGGAAAAAAAGAGAGAATCAGCTCAAAATGCATGGAAATGAACATATGAGAGTGTCTGATAGGGATTTTCAGTGAGTTCCAAGTGTGTTAAGGAGGGATTGACAAGGTTATATCCTAGGAAGTGCCAAGGCTTGGCAGAGCTCCAAGTCATGTGAAGGAGTGGTCGGGTGTGCTAGGAAGTGCCAAAGAATTCCAAGGAATCTAGGGGATGCTAACATGTGCCACATAGTGCCAATGGATTGTTAGATGTACAAGGTTCTATGGAATGTCAAAATGTAAACTATGTTGCTTAGTTATTTTATGGCCACAATTGGACATGAGCCTTGACTTGGTAACTTGCTAAGTGGGGTGAGTTGAGATTGGACATGAGTAGCTTGAGATGCATTATAGGTAGTTCTTAGGTGAACACGACATAGTATAGTTGTAGTAATTGTAACTTGGTCAAGTTTTTGTAGTCGAGGCAAGAAGTGGTTGGGTTCCCAAGTCTAAAACAAATTAAGGGTAGTGTGAGGGCATGTTAGCTAGAGAGGGTCAGGACATGCCAAGGAATCAAAATGCACACAAACACATGGAGAAAAATGTCAATTAAAGTTGAGGAGTGTTAAGCAGTTCCAAGGGAACACAAGGGAGAACTAGGTCAAAATGCTTGGAAATGAACGAATAAGAGTGTGTGTCAAGGACTGTTAACAAATTCTAGGTTTCCCAAGGATGAAATGTTTTAGGAGAAGTTTGGAATAAGATTTGTAGGAGGCAAGCCTATGGTTGTGATAAGGTGTGGAAAAATAAATTTCAAATAAAGGGAGACTTTGGGATGGGCACAACATTGTTTTTCCAATGACTTGGTTGGGTTCCCAAGTCACAAAAAATGTAAGTCTATCTATGAGGGCATGACAACTAGGGAGTGCCAAGGTGTTCCAGGTAATTCCATGAAGTACTAACACATGCCAGATAGTTTGAAGGCATGTTTTTCATGCCAATACATGCTAAGGTCTAAGGAATGCAAAGATGTGTCAGGTGCCAAGGTGTGGCACCAACACATTCCAGCATTTGTTAGGGCCAAGTGAAAGGGAAACACAAGGGAGCACTAGTTTCAAATGCATGGAAATGAAGGAATAAGAGTTTTATGGGGAGTGTCAGTGAGTTATAGGTGTGATAAGAATTAGGGAGTGCTAGGATGTGCTAGGGAGTTCCGAAACATATAAAGGAATGCAGGGAATGATACCATGTGCCACATAGTGCCAAGGGATTGTTAGATGTGCTAACATGTCAAAATGTAAACTATGTTGCTTAGTTATTTTATGACCATGGTTGGATGTGAGTCTTGTCTTTCTAACTTTTTAAGTTGTATGATTTTAGATTTGACATGAGTATTGTAAGAGCAGTTATAGGAAGTTCTTAGGTAAACAAAGAATAGTCCAGTTGTAGTATCTATAACTTGGTCAATATATTGTAGTCGAGGCAAGATTTGTTTCGGTTCTCAAGTTGCGAAATAAAGTGAGGGTAGTTGTGACAACATGATAGCTAAGGAGTGTCAGGCCATGCCAAGGAATGAAAAGGTGTGCTAACAAATTCCAGACATTGCTAATGCATTTTGAGGAGTGTCGGGGAGTGTCAAGGAATCACAAGAAAGAACTAGGTAAAAATGCATGTAAATGAACAAATACGAGTGTGTTCCAAGGAGTGTTGGTGAATTCCATGTGTCCCAAGGACCAAGTGTGTTAGAAGAATTTTATAATAGGACTTGAAGGAGGCAATCCTACAATTGTAATAAGGGACTGATCAAAGAAGTTTTAGACAAAGGGAGACTTTGGACTAGGAAAAACAATATTTTTCAATGACTTGGTTGGGTTCCCTAGTCACTAAAAAATTAAGGCTATCTATAAGGGCATGACAACTAGGGAGTGACAAGGTGTGCTAGGGAATGCCAAGAAGTGCTAACACATGCTAGACAATTCCAAGGAATGTTAGGCATGGTAATACATGCCAATACATCTGAAGTGTTAAGGCATTCCAATATGTGTCAAGTGTTAGGGTGTGGCATCAACACATGATAGGGAGTGTTAGAGAGTGCCAAGGAAACATAAGGGAGCACCAATTTCAATCACATTGAAATGAATGAATAAGAGCGTGTGATAGGGAGTGTTAGTGAGTTCCAATTGTGCTAAGGAGGGAGTGACAAGTTATGTTATGAAGTTCCAAGGCATGCTAGAGTGCTAGGGAAACATGTGAAGATGTACCATGTTCCAAGCTATGCATATGCGTGGTAAGGAGTGCTAGTGATTTCTAGAGAAACTCAATGGAGCACTACATCAAAATTTATGAAAATGAATGAATAAGAGTGAGTGAGAGGGAGTGTCAATGAGGTCAAGGTGTGGTAAGGATGGAATGACATGGTATGCTAGGTAGTGCTCAGGCATGCTAGAGTGTCCAAGTAGCATGCGTCCAAGATGTGCTAGGTGTCAAGGTCTGCCAACGCATGCTAGGAAGTGTTAGTGAGTTCTAGGGAAACACAAGGGAGAACTAGGTAAAATTAATGCATGTAAATTAATGAATAAGAGTTTCTGACAGGAAATGTCACTGTGTCTAGGGTATACTAAGGAGGGGGTGACAAGGTATGCTAGGCAGTGCTAAGGATTTCTAGAGTCCATGGAAGCATGCCAAGATATGCCAAGTGCCAAGGTGTGCCAATGCATGCCATAAAGTGTTTAGGAGTGCCAAGGAAACACAAGGGAGAACTAGTTTCAAATGCATGAAAAGCAATGAATAAGAGTGTGTGACAGGGACCAAGGGTTATTTATTTCACACTCTGAGGCCTATCCAATCTTGTCTTGCCTAAGTTGTGGGTTTTTCAATTGTATATCTCCCTTCTAAATATTTTTAGGTCGCCCTAATTTTCAACCCCCTCAACATTGCCCCCTGGAAAGACCTCTGCAATAAGCTCTCCAAAAAGTATTGACCTGGATCTTCCGTGTTCTCAACCTAACAGGAATGGCCACCTTGGTGAAATATGCTCTGCAAGCTATGTCGTTATATCAATTATTTGCCCTCCTAGCCCCTAAGAGAATCTACGTCGAGTTGGTTGTTGTGTTAAGAAGATTCCTTTAGAGTGGGGAAACCATGGAACAGTGGCCATTAGTAGCCTGGCTTAAAATTTATCTCTCAAAGACCATGGGAGGACTTAGTTTACGTGATTTGGAAGATGATCTGGTCTAAAAAAATATGGACAAGGAAAATTGCAGGAAGCCTGCCTTTGTGAACCTCTCACAAGCACTAGATTTGCAATATGGAATCGCGCTAATAATAACAATGATATAATTATAGACTACTTCATCTGGGAAGTAAGTAATGGGAAATCCTCCCTCTTGTGGTAGGACTCCTGGAAGCATCTTTCCCAACTTGCTCAAGATCAATCACTTTCTAGCCTGATACCCCTCTTCCACTCAATCTTGGCCTTCTGTATATCAGATTACTAGACGGAAGATGTGGAACACCACAGAAGATGAAGATAGAAATACGTTGTTGATTGGCCAAGAGCGATCTCACGGGAGGTTAGTGCATGCTTGGGGACTTATCTCTCTCAATGTCGGGTCCATATATCCCAGGAGATGGTCAAAATAAGAAGGGGTCATTCCATGACAAGAACCTTTTAAGTAAAAGAAGCCTATCTCATCCAGGCTAATGGTTAGGCTCAATCAAATCACCTTTTCTGGAGACACATCTATAGAAGCAACCTATGGCCCAAAGTTTCTCACTTCCTCTAGCTAGTGGGCCACAAGTAGATTCTTAGATGGGATCGCCTCCAAAAAACGGGTTTTGTTGGCCCGTAAATATGTATCCTGTGTAAGCAAGTGGAAGAATCCCTTTCCCATCTCTTTGGAGACTGCCCCATAACATGTGAAGTTTGGAATCATACCTCCGACCTATTTGGCCCAATAGATGCCCATCTAGATGACATCCATGATCTCCTTGAGAACTGGCAGACTAACCAATTCTCCAATCCAATGTTGAACTAGGCCTCGTGGTTAACCTTAGGTCTAATTCTGTGGAACACTTGGAAAAAAAAGAACCACTTCCTATTCAATGGACAAACTCCATCTAGCATGCACATATGGAGCTTAACGATGTCAAATATCCAGGAATCCATCCTTTTTGAATAATGGTCCCCTGATGATTGGAACCTTGACCCATCATAAGCCCAAATTATTACCCATCTGAACCTATCATTTACTTTGATCTACCTCAGCATGCTTATCTCGCGACTTCCCTTGCCCGCTCCCCCTCTTCATTCCTCCCCCTGATAGATGCCTCCAGATTAATTTCAATGGGGCTTCCAAGGGTAATCCCGAACTGACAGGTTTCGGTGGCATCATTTGTGACTCAATAGGCTCCCCAAGGTCAGCTTACCCTAGCTTCTCTAGTATAACAACGAATAACATGGTTGAGCTGACAGGATTAGAAGTGGGTCTGACCCTAGCCTCCAACCTTCAATATCAAAGAATCAGACTAGTGGGGGACTCATGCCTCATCATAGATATGGTATAAAGGATTACCAATGGATCTTCCCCCTAGAAGGTGGAAAGGAGCTGGAGACTAGAATATCAAATTTCTCGCATCTAACAAGCCTTGAAAAACTTTGAATACATCAGTACCAATTGTTAACTCAAAATCAGGCCCTTCAAGGCTAGAGACCAGGAAGACTTCAAGTAACTATTTTCAAAACATTTCAAAATACACGAGGTGGTTGATTTTAATGTTCAATTCTGTAGCTGGACTGTCCCTGCAATAAAGGAAGCACAATTCATCAGAAAGGTCAATACAAACCTGAGAACTGGGATCAGAGTCATGAAGTAACAAATTGAGGACTTAAAGATACAGTTAAGCCGGAAGAAAGAATCTCCTTAAAGAAGTCACACATCAAGTAAGGTTATGTTCCAAATTTTGATGGTTTTCCTTGTTACAATCTTTCTTGAAGAATCATACATTTTCACTCAGTTTTGAAAAGCTTTGGAGCAATTGAAAAGGATGTTTAAATATCAAGAGGCTCGAAATAGAAAAATTTTGGGTTGAAACTGTGTTTTTGGAATTACCCAGCAGTTTCGTAGCGCGCTACGAAACTGCTCAAGCTACATAATTTAAACTCAGTCAACAGATTTTGAGAGACCAAGGGAAATTTTTTGAAAAAGGAATATTTTCAAAGGATAATCTAAAGGTATCAACTTTCAACAAGGTTAAGACAGGTGGAGGAAATATATATTCGAACACAATTCTAAAATTTTTGTTATAAAGTGATCATATTTACTACAGTCCATGATATGTCAGATAGCTTGGAGGAGCTTTTGTCTTCACACATGGAAAAGGTTGACAACACATAAAGGACGTGGTATTCTGATATATTTTGCATAATCAAAGATGAAGGGTATGGTTCATTAGATTCGAATATCTTTGAGGAAAGACGAAGGTAGATAAACAGGGGCAATTCCCTACTTTTCAGGCAAATAGAGAAGATGGGACATTGAGGACCAGTATGGAGCTTTGAACATCCACCACAGCCAAACTAAAAAAAAACACCACTTGTCAAAGATCTCTAAAAAGTCGAGTTAGCAGTTTGTTACATTTAATATGTAGTTAGAATTTGAATAGGTGTCATAAGAAGTAGAATTCGAGTTCCCCTGATGTTGGAGGAGGAATCTCAGCCTTGTAAAAGAACTCTATATATAGAAGAAAGAGAAATGTACTAAGGGTTGGAAATTTATAAAAAAAAAAAGCTCTGATATTTGGCTTATGTAAAGGCTTTGAAATTGCTAGACTGAAGAAAGCCTCCAGGAAATTTGCAATCAAGGAGGCTTATTTTAACCAATTGCAAGCTCGGTGGGAGGACAAAACATTTCAAATACCCGAGGTGGTTGATTTTAACGTTCAATTCCATAGCTGGACTGCCCCTACAATAAAGGAAGCGCAATTCATCAGAAAGGTCAATACAAACCTGAGAACATGGATCAGAGTCATGAAGAAACAAATTGAGGACTTAAAGATACAGTTAAGCCAGCAGAAAGAATCTCCTTAAAGAAGTCACACATCAAGTATGGTTATGTTTCAAATTTTCATGGTTTTCCTTGTTACAATCTTTCTTGAAGAATCATACATTTTCACTCAGTTTTCAAAAGCTTTGGAGCAATTGAAAGGATGTTTAAATATCAAGAGGCTCAAAATAGAAAAAATTTTGGGTTGAAACTGTGTTTTTGGAATTACCCAGCAATTTCATAGTGCGCACGAAACTGCTGAAGATGGTGACTAATGCACAATAGTTTTGTAGCGCGCTACGAAACTACTGAAGCTACATAATTTAAACTCAGTCAACAGATTTTGAGAGACCAAGGGAAAATTTTTGAAAAAGGAATATTTTCAAAGGATAATATAAAGGTATCAACTTTCAACAAGGTCAAGACAGCTGGAGGAAATATACATTCGAACCCAATTCTAAACTTTTTGTTATAAAGTGATCATATTTACTACAGTTCATGATATGTCAAACAGCTTGGAGGAGCTTTTGTCTTCACACATGGAAAAGGTTGACAACACATCAAGGATGTGGCATTCTAATATATTTTGCATAATCAAAGATGAAGGGTATGGTTCATTAGATTCGAATATCTTTGAGGAAAACCAAAGGTAGATAAACAAGGGCAGTTCCCTAATTTTTAGGCAAATGGAGAAGATGGGACATTAAGGACCAGTATGGAGCTTCGAACGTCCACCACAGCGAAACTTAAAAAAAAGACCACTTTTCAAAGAACGAGAATGATTGTAATTAAGGATATTATTAGCATGATATGGAGTTAGACTCCTATTTGACTTAGATCTCTAAAATGTCGAGTTAGTAGTTTGTTACATTTAATAGGTAGTTAGAATTTGGATAGGTGTCATAAGACGTAGAATTTGAGTTCCACTCATGTTGGAGGAGGAATCTCGGCCTTGTAAAAGAACTGTATATATATAAGAAAGAGCAGTGTACTAAGGGTTTGAAATTTATGAAAAAAAAATCTCTGATATTTGGCTTATGTAAAGACTCTTTTTTTTAGTAATATAGTACTGGCTTATGCTTCTCAAGAATCATAAAGAGTTCAATGTGACGAGTTTCTTTTGTTGTTTTCTTCATGTTATCTATAGTGTTATGAGTATGTGATTACTTAGAAATTTCTAGTAGTGATCTAATTTCCTTCATATACTCGTAAACTGCGTTCTTTGTGTTTGGTTGAAATCTGAATGCCTTGACTTCTATGCAAAGCCAACCCTGCTAGTAATACTGAATCATATGTAACTCCATAAGCCTAATGGATACTTGTTAGTTGTGTTTCCACCATTTTCATTTTTATTTGTTTCACAATAGTTAGCCATATTGATGATAATCAAAAACCTTTAATCCTTTGAGAGAGCCCTCTCAGGCTGGGGAGGCTAAGCCTCAACCTAAAGTAGGTTTGAAACAGTTACTTGAAGTCTTCCTAGTCTGTAGCCTTCCAGGGCCTAATTTTGAGATAACAATTTGCTATTTCTGCCGAGAGCCTGAAGTCTATTAATTCCCGAAATTAAGAGGCTGAACTTCTAAAGGTAGTAGGAGCTCAGACATCTTTTTGAGGCTACAAAACTACCTTGGTGAATCCACACATGAAATAATAAATTGGAAGGTGACTCCACTACAAGAAGATCAGTAGCTTCATGAAGTTACAAGATGAGTTCCACTGCAAGAATGAATGCCAGGTATGCTCCTATGAATCGATCTCATATCCTTAGTTTTCCAAATCCTATGCCAAAGGTTGATTGGTTAGATGATCTTCCAATATTCAAAGATGAAAAGAAGGAAAATTCTACTCTTCATTTGGTTAGGTTCCATATGCATGTATGCACTCTTAAGGTTCATTTCCCTTAAGATTGTCTCATGAGGATGTTTATGACCACTTTAGAAGGAAAAGCATGGTCTTGGTATAAAAGTTTGGAAAATGATTCAATATATTCGCTTGCTAGTTTTCATGATGAATTCTATGAGATGTATAAAGAATGTCATCCTTCCTTATTGCTGCTCAAAGATTGCTGTAAACATTCTTTAAGTCTTATTCAGTATTTGGAGGATTGTTATGATGATGATGAATTTATGGATGAAGAAATTTTAGAGGCTCTTCATAAAAATACATTTCAACACCAAAAAGAAAGTATAACATCCCATGAAATGCAACATGAAAATAAGCAGGGGTTTACTTATGAAATCCATGTTCAATCCTCTGATATGAATGAGAAGATGCGACGAACTTTCCAGTCTTTTGATCATAAAGAGTATGAAATTGATTGTAAACCCCATGAAGAAGTACTAGAAGATAACTTTTATAATCTTCAAGTAGAGGAAAAGGTTGTTCAATTTTGTGATTCCTTGCAGCAGCTTACATCAATGAATGATCATAATAAGGAGGAAAATTACATTGTTTGTGGGAATCATTCGAAAAAGCAGTTGGATAGCATATCAAATAAATCGTGTTTGGCAAGGATCAATTGTCTGAAGAGATAGAATGTTATGATGATTATCAAAATAATCATGTTCGCTTTGACCCTGTAAATGAATACATGGAAAAGTTTTGCACGTCAGTATTTCATTTTCATTTGCTTTATGAAGATCAAGTACATTATGAGGTTATTTGGTCATCTCACTACCATGGTTATTTTGAGGTCGAATGCAGTCAAGAGCCTCCAATATCAGAAAGGAAGATTGATTGGATTTACTGGAAATATCATGTTGCTTGACCTAAAGTGGACATTGCAGCTAGTAGGCAGGTAGGAAAATGCAAATAAGCTCAAGGTTGATTGAGCATTTTTCAGTAGATGTAGATTTCTTTCTCGAACAGTGATCATCAAACTTAAGCGTGAGGTGAAGGCCCAAGAAGCTTGAAGGGGATGCTTGTCATGTAAATTTCCGTTTGTCATAAAAGGATAAAGCGCTAGACCTACGAGTTCTTAGTGTACTATAGGATCACACTATCCCAAGTGGAACCACTGTTATCACTTAAGAAAACATTTCAAAATTTTTTCAAATCAGTTTCATTGTAAAGGTTAGGTGTTAGTCTGGGTTTAGTTTTTCCTTGTTTGCCTTAGAGTCTGAGTCTTAGGAGTCTTGAGTCAACTATACATTATCATTCATCACCGGTCTCACAACCATGTGTCATTGTTTTCCAAAGGTTACTATGTGCCACAAAGCTCTTTAGGTAATTTCGCAACGCATAAATACTTTTTAGTAGTTTCGCAGCGCAACATGTTTTAGGTGATTTCGTAGCACATAATTCAAATTTTACATTGACTATGCTAAAAAATCGGAGATTTGTGCAATCCGTAGTAGATCTTTCCTAACTGTCAAACCTGTCAAGTTCAGTTATGTTCACATGATTCACTGTCAGCTTATACACTCCACATATCATGTCCAACCGCTTATCTCCAGTATTACAGCCGCTAGATACCTTGGTACGCTCGGATTGCAAGTTCTAAGAAAAGCCAAGTATTCACAGTCTTAATTGTGATTGTATTCATTGCATGAGGAACAAGTCTGCAAGTTTTCAATTTGAATGCATTGTTATCAAGCGAGGCAGAGATTGAAGTTTGAGCAACGCTAGTATTCCAAACCTTCATTACGTTGAAGTCTCATGGAGGGATCTGCAGAAAGAAAAGACCACAGATCAGGCAAATGCTTGAGAAACGAACCTAAAGGTGTAGACATTATCTTGAAAAACAAAGAAGTTGAGCATGCATTCAAGCAGGGCTGAATTCAAAGGTTGGGATGCTCGAATTGCAAGTCTCACCAGAGGTAATATCCACAGTTACTGAGGTTCCAAGGGGACAAGAAACTTGGTTTAAGAATTTCAAATTTGATATGACCCCCTGCAAAGAATTTCTGAAGCTGGATTACATTGACTCAAATTTAAACAAGTCTGTGGCTAGAAATTATGTCAAGGACTCATATGCCAATCTGCTTACCTGTATACAAAGGTACCTTACCTGCGAAGGGAGATATAATAAGGTGTATTAATATCATTTCAAGATTCTACTACATTTTATAGGAAAGATATCCCTTGATTTACCTTTTTACTTATTCTTTAGCTTAAGTAAAATGTGTGATAAGGTGCAACTAAAGAAAGAAGCCTGTGAGACCTCATTGTTTCACCACGGTTTAATTAAGTTGATTGTTCTACATGAACTCCAGAGAGTAGGTAGGGACTGGCCCACATTCATATTCATGTCTGGTTTCAAGAACGAGATCGGTCTCAGTCCTCAAGTTGTAAAAGATCTTCCAACAAAAACTGGTCATCAGGCAGAAATAAGATCCAGGAGGTTTTCAAAGTTGAAGGCTAGCAAACAAGTAAGAGAATCCACCAAGCCACTGATTATGCAGGATACACCCCATCAATCCCTTAAAGAGAAAGCTCAGGTCAAAGAAGGTGCACATGAGTCAAGCACAAGTGAAGGAGTTCAAAGAAGAAGGACTAGGAGCCAGGTAGGTAAAGAAAAAGGAAAATAAATGATTATTGAAGAAAGCCCCGCTTCAAAGGGAGACATAAATGACTTACTGCAAGCCATCGACATTGAAGAATCTCCACTAGTTCAAGAGATAGAGTCAGGAAAAGACAAGGCTAAGATAGTCAAAGCCTCGAAAAAACTCATGATGATCAGGTTGATCAATTTGTATTTAAGCCAAGGAGACCCATAACGAGGAATTTTAAACAAATACAGGAGGTACTGCCAAGAGCAGATGAAACAGGGGAGGCAACACAACCTCATGAAGGAAAAGATAAAAGCAAAGAAGTTACCCTTCAAGAAGAAGATAGTGTGGAAGAGTTCAAAAGGAGGTTGGAATTGACAAACTTTGAAATTGCTAGACTAGAGAAAGCCTCCAGGAAATTTGCAATCAAGGAGGCTGATTTCAACCAAATGCAAGCTCGGTGGGAGGACAAAACATTTCAAATACCCGAGGTCGTTGATTTTAATGTTCAATTCCATAGCTGGACTGCCCCTGCAATAAAGGAAGCGTAATTCATCAGAAATGTCAATACAAACCTGAGAACTGGGATCAGAGTCATGAAGAAACAAATTAACGACTTAAAGATATTTAAGCCAGCAGAAAGAATCTCCTTACAGAAGTCACACATCAAGTAACGTTATGTTTCAAATTTTGATGGTTTTCCTTGTTGCGATCTTTCTTGAAGAATCATACATTTTCACTCAGTTTTGAAAACCTTTGGATCAATTGAAAAGGATGTTTAAATATCAAGAGGCTCAAAATAGAAAAATTTTGGGTTGAAACTGTGTTTTTGGAATTACCTAGTAGTTTTGTAGCGCACTACGAAATTGCTGAAGATGGTGACTAATGCACACATGTTTCGTAGCGCGCTACGAAACTGCTGAAGCTACATAATTTAAACTCAGTCAACAGATTTTGAGAGACCAAGGGAAATTTTTTGAAAAAGGAATATCTTCAAAGGATAATCTAAAGGTATCAACTTTCAACAAGGTCAAGACAAGTGGAGGAAATATATATTCGAACCCAATTCTAAACTTTTCGTTATAAGTGATCATATTTACTATAGTCCATGATATGTCAGATAGCTTGGAGGAGCTTTTGTCTTCACACATCGAAAAGGTTGATAGCACATCAAGGATGTGGCATTCTGATATATTTTGCATAATCAAAGATGAATGGTATGGTTCATTGGATTTGAATATCTTTGAGGAAAACAAAAGGCAGATAAGCAGGGGTAGTTCCCTACTTTTCAGGCAAATGGAGAAGATGGGACATTGAGGACCAGTATAGAGCTTCGAACATCCACCACAGCCAAACTAAAAAAAAAGACCACTTGTCCAAGAACGGGAATGATTGTAATTAAGGCTATTATTAGCATGATATGGAGTTAGACTCCTATTTGACTTAGATCTCTAAAAAGTCCAGTTAATAATTTGTTACATTGAATAGGTAGTTAGAATTTTAATAGGTGTCATAAGAAGTAGAATTCGAGTTCCCCTCATGTTGGAGGAGAAATCTCAGCCTTGTAAAAGAACTCTATATATAGAAGAAAGAGAAATGTACTAAGGGTTGGAAATTTATAAAAAAAAATCTCTGATATTTGGCTTATATAGAGAATCTATTTTTTATAGTAATACAGTACTAGCTTATGCTTCTCAAGAATCATAAAAAGTTCAATGTGATGAGTTTCTTTTGTTGTTTTCTTCATGTTATCTACAGTGTTATGAGTATGTGATTACTTAGAAATTGCTAGCAGTGCTCTAATTTCCTTCATATACTCGTAAACTGCCTTCTATGTGTTTGGTTGAAATCTGAATGCCTTGAATTCTATGCAAAGCCAACCCTGCTGGTAATACTGAATCATATATAACTCCATAAGCCCAATGGATACTTGTTAGTTGTGTTTGCACCATTTTCATTCTTATTTGTTTCACAAGAGTTAGCCATATTTATCATAATCAAAAAACTTTAATCCTTTGAGAGAGCCCTCTCAGGTTGGGGAGGCTAATCCTCAGCCTAAAGTAGGTTTTAAATAGTTACTCGAAGTCTTCCTGGTATGCAGCCTGACATATCATGGACTGTAGTAAATATGATCACTTTATAACAAAAAGTTTAGAATTGGGTTCGAATATATATTTCCTCCACCTACCTTAACCTTGTTAAAAGTTGATACCTTTAGATTATCCTTTGAAGATATTCCCTTTTCAAAAATTTTCCCTTGGTCTCTCAAAATTTGTTGACTGAGTTTAAATTATGTAGCTTCAGCAGTTTCGTAGCGCACTACGAAACTGCTACGTAATTCCAAAAACATAGTTTCAACCCAAAATTTTTCTATTTTGAGCCTCTTGATATTTAAACATCCTTTTCAATTGCTCCAAAGCTTTTCAAAACTGAGTGAAAATGTATGATTCTTCAAGAAAGATTGTAACAAGGAAAACCATCAAAATTTGAAACATAACCTTACTTGATGTGTGATTTCTTTGAGGAGATTCTTTCTGCTGGTTTAACTGTATCTTTAAGTCCTCAATTTGTTTCTTCATGACTTTGATCCCAGTTCTCAGGTTTGTATTGACCTTTCTAATGAATTGTGCTTCCTTTATTGCAGGGACAGTCCAGCTACAGAATTGAACATTAAAATCAACCACCTCGGGTATTTGGAATGTTTTGTCCTCCCATCGAGCTTGCATTTGGTTAAAATAAGCCTCCTTTATTGCAAATTTCCTGGAGGCTTTCTTCAGTCTAGCAATTTCAAAGTTTGTAAATTCCAACCTCCTTTTCAACTCTTCCACACTATCTTCTTCTTGAAGGGTAACTGCTTTGCTTTTATCTTTTCCTTCATGAGGCTATGTTGCCTCCCCTGTTTCATCTGCTCTTGGCAGTACCTCCTGTATTTGTTTAAAATTCCTCATTATGGGTCTCCTTAGCTTAAATACAAATTGATCAACCTGATCATCAAACTTGAGTTTTTTCAAGGCTTTGACTCTCTTAGCCTTGTCTTTTCCTGACTCTATAAAATTTGCTTGAACCACGGGAGATTCTTCAATGTCAATGGCTTGCAGTAAGTCATTTAAGTCTCACTTTGAAGCAGGGCTTTCTTCAATATTCACTAATTTGCCATTTTCTTTACCTACCTGGCTCCTAGTCCTTCTTCTTTGAACTCCTTCACCTGTGCTTGACTCATGTGCACCTTCTTTGACCTGAGCTTTCTCTTTAAGGGATTGCTGGGGTGTATCCTGGATAGTCAGTGGCTTGGTGGATTCTCTTACTTGTTCCCTAGCCTTCAACTTTGAAAACCTCCTGGATCTTATTTATGCCTGATGACCAGTTGTTGTTGGAAGATCTTTTACAGCTTGAGGACTAAGACCAGTCTCGTTCTTGAAACTAGACATGAATATGAATGTGGTCCAGTCCCTACCTACTCTCTAGAGTTCATGAAGAACAATCAACTTAATTAAACTGTGGTGAAACAATGAGGTCTCATAGGATTCTTTCCTTAGTTGCACCTTATCACACATTTTACTTAATCTACGGAATAAGTAAAATGGTAAATCAAGGGATATCTTTCCTCTAAAATGTATCAAAAGCTTGAAATGATATGAATACACCTTATTATATCTCGCTTCGTAGGTAAGGTACCTTTGTATACAGGTAAGCAGATTGGCATATGAGTCCTTGACATAATTTCTAGGCACAAACTTGTTTAAATTTGAGTCAATGTACTCCGGCTTTAGAAATTCTTTATAGGGGGTCATATCAAATTTGAAATTCTTAAACAAAGTTTCTTGTCCCCTTGGAACCTCAGTAACTATGGATATTACCTCTAGTGAGACTTGCAATTCGAGCATCCCAACCTTCGAATTCAACCCTCCTTGAATGCATGCTCAACTTCTTTGTTTTTCAAGATAATGTCTACACCTTCAGGCTCGTTTCTCAAGCATCTACCTGATCCGTGGTCTTTTCTTTCTGCAAATCCCTCCATGAGACTTTATTGTAATGAAGGTTTGGAATACTAGTGCTGCTCAAACTTCAATCTTTGCCTCGCTTGAATGGCTACCTCGCTTGATAACTGCCTCGCTTGATAACATGCATTCAAATTGAAAACTTGTAGACTTGTTCCTCATGCAACAAATACAATCATAATTAATATTGTGAATACCTGGCTTTTCTTAGAACTTGCAATCTGAGTGTACCAAGGTATCTAGCGGCTGTAATGATGGAGATAAGCAGTTGGACATGATATGTGTAGTGTATAAGCTAACAGTGAATGATGCTAACATAACTGAACTTGACAGATTTGACAGTTAGTCAAGATCTGCTACGGATTGCACGAATCTCCGATTTCGTAGCGCAGTCAATGTAAAATTTGAATTATGCGCTACGAAATCACCTAAAACATGTTGCGCTGTGAAACTGCTAAAAAGGATTTATGCGCTGTGAAATTACCTAAAGAGCTTTGTGGCACATAGTAACCTTTGAACACAACTAACACATGGTTATGAGACCGGTGATGAATGAGAATGTATAGTTGACTCAAGACTCCTAAGACTCAGACTCTAAAGCAAACAAGGAAAAACTAAACCCAGACTAACACCTAACCTTTACAATGAAACTGATTTGAAAAAAATTTGAAATTTTTTCTTAAGTGATAAGAGTGGCTCCACTTGGGATAGTGTGCTCCTGTAGTACACTAAGAACTCACAGGTCCAGTGCTTTATCCTTTTATGACAAATGGAAATTTACTTGACAAGCATCCCCTTCAAGCTTCTTAGACCTTCACCTCGGGCTTAAGCTTGATGATTAGTGTTGGAGAAACAAATCTACATCTACTGAAAAATGCTTAGTCAACCTTGAGCATATTTTCATTTTCCTACCTACCTACTAGTTGCAATGTCCACTTTAGGTCAAGCAACATGATATTTCCAATAAAGCCAATCAATTGTCCTTTCTGATATTGGAGGCTCTTGACTGCATTCGACCTCAAAATAACCATGGTAGTGAGATGACCAAATCAACTCATAATGTACCTGATCTTCATAAAGCAAATGAAAATGAAATACTGACATGCAAAACTTTGCCATGTATGTTTTTATAGGGTCAAAGAGAACATGATTATTTTGATAAGCATCATAACATTCTATCTCTTCAGACAACTGATCCTCAGCCACACATGATTTATTTGATATGCTGTCCAACTGCTTTTCCGAATGATTCCCACAAGCAATGTAATTTTCCTCCTTATTATGATCATTCATTGATGTAAGCTACTACAAGGAATCATAAAATTGAACAACCTTTTCCTTTGCCTAAAGATTATAAAATCTATCTTCCAGTACTTCTTCATGGGGTTTGCAATCAATTTCATACTCTTTATGATCAAAAGACTGGCAAGTTCGTTATCTTCTCATTCATATCAGATGATTGAACATGGATTTCATAAGTAGACCCCTGCTGATTTTCATGTTGCATTTCATGGGATGTTATACTTTCTTTTTGGTGTTGAAATGTATTGTTATGAAGAGCCTCTAAAATTTCTTCATCCATAAATTCATCATCATCATAACAATCCTCGAAATACTAAATACAACTTAAAGAATGTTTACAGCAATCTTTGAGCAGCAATAAGGAAGGATGACATTCTTTATACATCTCATAGAATTCATCATGAAAACTAGCAAGCGAATATATTGAATCATTTTCCAAACTTTTCTACCAAGACCATGCTTTTCCTTCTAAAGTGGTGATAAACATCCTCATGAGAATCTTCAGGGAAATGAACCTTAAGAGTGTGTACATGCATATGGAACCTAACCAAATGAAGAGTAGCATTTTCTTTATTTTCATCTTTGAATATTGGAAGATCATCTAACCAATCAACCTTTGGCATAGGATTTGGAAAACTAGGGATATGAGACCGATTCATAGGAGCATACCTGGCGTTCATTCTTGTAGTGGAACTCATCTTGTAACTTCATCAAGCTACTGGTCTTTTAGCAGTGGAGTCACCTTCCAATATATTATTTGATGTGTGGAGTCACCAAGGTAGTTTTGCAGCCTCAAAAAGATGTCTGGGCTCCTACTACGTTCAGAAGTTCAGCCTCTTAATTTCGGGAATGAATAGACTTCACGCTCCCAGTAGACGCGCCAAAATGTTAACTCAAAATCAGGCCCTAGAAGGCTGGAGACCAGGAAAACTTCAAGTAACTGTTTCAAACCTACTTTAGGCTGAGGCTTAGCCTCCCCAACCTGAGAGGGCTCTCTCAAAGGATTAAAGGTTTTTGATTATGATCAAGATGGCTAACTCTTGTGAAACAAATAAAAATGAAAATGGTGGAAAAACAACTAACAAGTATCCATTGGGCTTATGGAGTTATATATGATTCGATATTACTAGTAGGGTTGGCTTTGCATAGAAGTCAAGCCATTCAAATTTCAACCAAACACATAGAAGGCAGTTTACGAGTATATGAAGGAAATTAGAGCACTGCTAGCAATTTCTAGGTAATCACATACTCATAACACTGTAGATAACATGAAGAAAATAACAAAAGAAACTCATCACATTGAACTCTTTATGATTCTTGAGAAGCATAAGCCAGTACTGTATTACTAAAAAAAACAGAGTCTTTACATAAGCCAAATATCAGAGCTTTTTCTTTTTATAAATTTCCAACCCTTAGTACATTGCTCTTTCTTCTATATATAGAGTCCTTTTACAAGGTCGATATTCCTCCTCCAACATGAGGGGAACTTGAATTCTACTTCTTATGACACCTATTCAAATTCTAACTACCTATTAAATGTAACAAACTGCTAACTGGACTTTTTAGAGATCTAAGTCAAATAGGAGTCTAACTCCATATCATGCTAATAATAGCCTTAATTACAATCATTCTCGTTCTTTGACAAGTGGTCCTTTTTTTTAGTTTGGCTGTGGTGGATCTTCACAGCTCCATATTGGTCCTCAATGTCCCATCTTCTCCATTTGCCTGAAAAGTAGGGAACTGCCCCTGTTTATCTGCCTTTGGTTTTCCTCAAAGATATTTGAATCCAATGAACCATACCATTCATCTTTGATTATGAAAAATATATCAAAATGTCATGTCCTTGATGTGTTATCAACCTTTTCCATGTGTGAAGACAAAAGCTCCTCCAAGCTGACTGACATATCATGGACTGTAGTAAATATGATCACTTTATAAAAAATCGTTTAGAATTGGGTTTGAATATATATTTCCTCCACCTGTCTTGACCTTGTTGAAAGTTGATACCTTTAGATTATCCTTTGAAGATATTCCTTTTTCAAAAAATTTCCCTTGGTCTCTCAAAATCTGTTGACTGAGTTTAAATTATGTAGCTTCAGCAGTGTCGTAGCACGCTACGAAACTGTTTTGCATTAGTCACCATCTTTAGTAGTTTGGTAGCGCACTACGAAACTGCTAGGTAATTCCAAAAACACAGTTTCAACCAAAATTTTTTCTATTTTGAGCCTCTTGATATTTAAACATCCTTTTCAATTGCTCCAAAGCTTTTCAAAACTGAGTGAAAATGTATGATTCTTCAAGAAAGATTGTAACAAGGAAAACCACCAAAATTTGAAACATAACCTTACTTGATGTGTGATTTCTTTGAGGAGATTCTTTCTGTTGGCTTAACTCTATCTTTAAGTACTCAATTTGTTTCTTCATGACTCTGATCCCAATTCTCACATTTGTATTGAACTTTTTGATGAAGTGCGCTTCCTTTATTGCAGGGACAGTCCAACTATAAAATTGAACAGTAAAATCAACCACCTCGTGTATTTGAAATGTTTTTTCTTGCCACCGAGCTTGCATTTGGTTAAAATAAGCCTCCTTGATTGCAAATTTCCTGGAGGCTTTCTTCAATCTAGCAATTTCAAAGTTTGCCAATTCCAACCTCCTTTTCAACTCTTCCACACTATCTTCTTCTTGAAGGGTAACTGCTTTGCTTTTATCTTTTCCTTCATGAGGATGTGTTTCGTCCCCTATTTCATCTGCTCTTGGAAGTACCTCCTATATTTGTTTAAAATTCCTCGTTATGGGTCTCCTTGGCTTAAATACAAATTGATCAACCTGATCATCAAACTTGAGTTTTTTCGGGGCTTTGACTCTCTTAGCCTTGTCTTTTCCCGACTCTATCAAATCTTCTTGAACCAAGGGAGATTATTCAATGTCAATGGCTTGCACTAAGTCATTTAAGTCTCCCTTTGAAGCAGGGCTTTCTTCAATAATTACTGATTTTCCTTTTTCTTTAGCTACCTGGCTCCTAGTCGTTCTTCTTTGAACTCCTTCACTTGTGCTTGACTCATGTGCACCTTCTTTGACCTGAGCTTTCTCTTTAAGGGACTATTGGTGTGTATCCTGGATAGTCAGTGGCATGGTGGATTCTCTTGCTTGTTTCCTATCCTTCAACTTTGAAAACCTCCTGGATCTTATTTCTGCCTAATGACCAGTTGTTGTTGGAAGATCATTTACAACTTGAGGACTGAGACTGGTCTCGTTCTTGAAACCAGACATGAATATGAATGTGGGCCAGTCCCTACCTACTCTTTGGAGTTCATGCAGAACAATCAACTTAATTAAACCCTGGTGAAACAATGAGGTCTCACAGACTTCTTTCCTTAGTTGCACCTTATCACACATTTTACTTAAGCTACAGAATAAGTAAAAAGGTAAATCAAGTGATATATTTCGTGTAAAATGTAGAAGAAGCTTGAAATGATATGAATACACCTTATTATATCTCCCTTCATAGGTAAGGTATCTTTGTATATAGGTAAGCAGATTGGCATATGAGTTCTTGACATAATTTCTAGGCACATACTTGTTTAAATTTGAGTCACTGTGCTTCGACTTTAGAAATTCTTTGCAGGGGGTCATATCAAATTTGAAATTTTTAAACCAAGTTTCTTGTCCCCTTGGAACCTTAGTAACTGTGGATATTACCTCTCGTGAGACTTGCGATTCAAGCATCCCAACCTTCGAATTTAGCCCTGCTTGAATGCATGCTCAACTTCTTTGTTTTTCAAGATAATTTCTACACCTTCACGTTCGTTTCTCAAGCATCTGCCTACTCTGTGGTCTTTTCTTTCTGCAGATCCCTCCATGAGACTTCAGCGTAATGAAGGTTTGGAATACTAGTGCTACTCAAACTTCAATCTCTGCCTTGCTTGAATGGCTGCCTTGCTTGATAACTGTCTCGCTTGATAACTACCTCGCTTGATAACTGCCTCACTTGATACAATGCATTCAAATTGAAAACTTGCAGACTTGTTCCTCATGCAAAAAATACAATCATAATTAAGACTATGAATACCTGTATTTTCTTAGAACTTGCAATCTGAGCATACCAAGGTATCTAGAGGCTGTAATGATGGAGATAAGTTGTTGGACATGATATGTAGAGTGTATAAGCTGACCGTGAATGATGCGAACATAACTGAACTTGACAAATTTAACAGTTAGGAAAGATCTGCAACGGATTGCACGAATCTCTGATTTCGTAGCGTAGTCAATGTAAAATTTGAATTATACACTATGAAATCACTTAAAACATGTTGCGCTGTGAAACTGCTAAAAAGGATTTATGCGCTGCGAAATTACCTAAAGAGCTTTGTGGCACATAGTAAGCTTTGAACAAAACTGACACATGGTTATGAGACCGGTGATGAATGAGAATGCATAGTTGACTCAAGACTCCTAAGACTCAAACTCTAATGTAAACAAGGAAAAACTAAACTCGGACTAACACCTAACCTTTACAATGAAACTAATTTGAAAAAAATTTGAAATTTTTCCTTAAGTGATAACACCAGTTATGTTCTCCATAAAGGCAATAAAGTCACAGACTGGCTGGCAAACAATGGGGCAAACCCACGACATAAAAACTTTAGGGCATCTTGGTCAAAACTTTGCACCAAAGCAGACTTGGACCTTAGCGAAATGCAGAATCTTCAAAAACTTATACATAAGGATCTAAAAGACCCCGATGGGGGTGTCCAACCAAGGATACAAGTGGCTGCGGGATGGAACATGGAGCCAGTTGGGACTCCATGTGTAGCATGTCCAACTTAATAGCTATTGGGAGTCTAGCTCTCCCACAAGTGTAACTTAATGCTAGAAGGAGATAGTAGGGTGGTCATTTGCAGAGGGTTGGTGATGAGGAGGGAGTGTTGGGTGAGGGAGAGAAGAAAGTTATTGGCGTCCTAGCTTAGATAGAGGCTTACGATAATGGTGCATCATGGGTTCAGGATTGAATGCTATGTGGGGGAATCAAACTCTTAAGCTTTGGCCGTGGGATCCAAGAGAGCATAGGAAAAACTACAATTGTAGGAATTGTTGTCCCAGGGCTGGTGTGATTGGGTGGTGGGCTCTTGCTTCGCCTGCCTCACTTTGGATCTTCTTCCAGTAAGGAATTTCTCCTCTATAGTGGCAGTTAGGTTGAGAACATGGGGTGAGGCTCTTCCTTGGGAGTGGTTGGTCTACCTTCATGACCTACAATGTGCCACATAGCTCACCGGTAGATAGTGGGGAGGTGCACGGGAATTACACTGAGAAATCTAATAGCTTCGACACAGGGGAGGTAAGCCATGTTTTTCTATGTTTAGTTCATATTCGATTGGTGTGGTGGGTTGCTCTGGGCAGCCAAGTTCATGTAATGGGTGGAGGAGGAGTCGGATGCATGCCGCGGTAACGAGGTTGTGCCCGCAGAGGAGGAGTTGGTCACCGTATCGAGAATCATTTGCCACAAGACATACCTAGCTTGGGCTCGGTGTTGACCAACAGCTGCCACTTTGACGCAAAGGCGTCCATATCTCTAGATATCTCCCAAGGCCACATAGAGGCTATGACTACCTTGGATCCATAGAGGCTCAACTGAACAATTGGAACTTCTTACCGAGGAGATCCCCTTGACATGTTGGTGGGTCCAACACCGTTAACAGATCCTCAAATGGTGATTTTTTCCATAAACCATAGATTCCTTGTCCCTACACCTCTGTTTATAGTTAATACAACATTTCCATCCATCACAAAACCTTATCCCCTCATTTTCTATCATTTTCCTCTAAACCCTAATCTACCCTATCTTTTTCTACGATAGGCCTTTGTTTTGGCCTTTTCCACCCCCTCCTCTCACTTATTTCCCAAAATTCCTTTTCCCCTACTCACTGACATCATCCCCTACCCTCCTCAACTTCCTTACAAATTTAGGCAACTCCTAAGTCCATCATACCACCTCATTCCCTCATAGTAGCAAATTTCATTGTTTTTGTTTGCCCTTCACCTAGGGTTTGAAGTATGGATCCTGAATCATCACCATCAAAGAAGAGGAAGTGCAACAAGGGGGGAAGGATATTGAGGTTTGAGCCCTCTAATTGCAATGAAATCACTTGCTCCCCATTTTTCATGAAATGCTTTGAAGATGTGAATTGTTTAGGTTTTTGTCAAAGAGTGCAGGAAGTAGGTTACCATGAGCATTTCACAGGTATATTTTCCCTCACCTTGAAGGAAGAAAAGATCACCATTGCAAGGAATGATTTCATGTTTTCAATGGATGCCTTCTCTCAAGCTACAGGCATACCAAACCATGGTGAAAACTGGTTCAAAGGCATGAACCTAGACCTAGAAGAGTACAAAACCTACTTCAAATCACAATACAAAGGAGCTCACTCACATGTTTTCCCATTTAGATACTTTTTGGAGAGATACACACCATTGATGAATGCTATCATGAATTCCTTCACATGTGAGGGAAGATTTTCTAGGCTATATCAATACCACATAAGACTGCTCATGCACTTTACAATTGCCACTCTAAATTTGTCCAACTACTTGTATAGGAGCCTAACCAAAATGCCTGCATGGGTGTAATTGAAAGGAAAAGTGCATTATCCCGACCTCTTTCACCATATTCTGATAAAGGTTATAGTAATCCATCAGTTGAAAGAGAGTAACATGCCATGGGACACCTTCATTGAGGCACCCTTGAAAACACATATAAGCACTTAACCAAGCTAGCACCAAACCATGTCAGTACAGCCCATGGAGGTGGGGTCATCAAGAAAACATGATGAGGTTTCCAAGGCACCTAGGCCCGACGTGACCAAGACATATCATAGAGGCAGAATCCTTGTGTTTTCTCCTCAAATTGAGGAAGGGGCCAACCCTATTACATTAGTAGAACATGGATCACCATCACATCATGAGGCTTCTTTGCATGACGAGGACCCCATTGAGCATAAATATGACGTATTTGAATTGGAGGCACATGGTGAGCATTAAAACCTACAACAAGTCATCAAAGAGAATGATTCTCAAATCACGATGCTCAAGGACAATTTGGAAAGGGTCAAATTCATCATTTCATTCCTTGAGCAAGAAAACAGTTAACTTCAGGCAAACCAACTATTCATGGAGAAACAGAAATTCAAAGCCAAGAAACAAAATATGAAAGGAAAGGTAGTGGTGGAACATGAGGACACTGAGCAGCATGAAAGACATGTCTCAAGGAAGAGACCAAGGCCAATGGGTCCTAGGAAGGCACTTCTGAGCGAAAGAGAACAAAAGCCACCAATGGAAGAATTGACCATTGAAGAGAGGATTTCCATGGAAATAAATGAGGATAGGGAGTTTTGGCTTGAAAAGTTAAATTGCCACCTTTAGAAGCTCCTTGGGAAGGCCAACATGGATAACAAGTTTCAAAAGAAAAATTTCATGTATTATTACACAAGGAATCAGGTTGCCAAGGTCAAAATGAAGCAGTTGAAGGAAAAACTCAAGGAAACCCTAATCAGCTAAGAGGAGAAGGGTAAGTTAGATTTGTTTGTTGATGCATCCATTACTGTATAATATACCTCATCAGCCATAGATAGACAAATTTTGGGAGGATTTGGATAAAATTTTGTGTTTTGGTGTAGACTCGTGCAGACTTACAATTTTTTTGGCAATTTTTTGTCTAAGAGTGCAGCGAGCTGACATTGTGCTTCTTCCTCAAGGCTCCAAATGGTGGAAAATAAACATTTATGGAAATATTATGACCCCCTATAAAAACCCATTTTCCCACTTTCTTGGTCTGGGGCTCAATTTTTGAGAAATTTGCAAAAAAGAGGCCAAAAATCACCTTTCTGCCCCTCTTTTTCCATTTCGTTGCACACCTGGAGACACCTTGGGAGAATGTCCATATCTCAGCCCAAAATGGGTCATTTTGACTGAGAAAGTACTATAAAGACATAAAATCTCCAATATTTACATAAAAGGATTTAGATATGGATTTGAACTTCAGAAAGGCACTCAAAAATGGCCTCCAACAACTCGCTCCACACCCAAAAATTTCTGAGATTTTTGTAAAATGTTCACAGTGTATTTTTTTGTAATTCCTAGTTTAACTTTGGTAAAAGTCAAAAGGGTGAAGTAGATGAATGTGAGGGGTAAAAGTAAATGTAAATAATGGGTGGTTAGTTTGTGTAAGTTGTTTTTATGTAAATTTGACCTCATTTATGAGAGAGGTTGGAGTCAAAGTTAATTGTAGAAGTTGTTTTTAACTACCCTAGATATGAGGGTTTGGTTAGAACACTTCATGGAATAGTTCCTAGAGTCATGGATTTTACCCCTAAGAATGGGGAGAATTTCTTTTGGTCTTTATATATCTTAGTGATAGAACAGGTTGGATTTCAGAGGAGAGAACTATTAGCTTGTACTTCGACATTTTCTGGAAATCAAACGACACAATTTGCAAGTATTATCTAGGAATTCATGTGCAGTAAGTTTGTTGCATTACTTTTTCTCTCTTACAAATTTATATGAAATATATTCATATTCTCTTTCCATTCATAAATTCTTCAATGGTTTTCCTTATAGTTTATAAACAAAATTCTTTGCATAAAGCTATGTTTTGATGGAAATTTCATTATGCGTTACTTTATTTCTTGCTTAATGAATTCATGTTTCATGTTAATTAAGACATTTTACTTCTTCTAAGCACTACACTACACTGAAAAAACCTAAGATCCATCACAAATGTAATGCTACCTTTCTCCTTTATATATTTTTTGTTGTAACCCTTTGATCCTCTCACCTAGCTACCTAGTTTTTCTCCCTTATCCAGCAACACAACCCTAAATTTTCCAAACCCACCTAAACCTAGCTATCTAGCCTAAAATCATTTACATTCCAATCATTTATTCACTGTGAATTCATAGAGATGGCCCTCTCTGATTTGGGAGGGATAGCTACCAAACTAAAATCCTAGTCTATGGTTACCTTCGTCGATCTCCTCATTCGCCTTGGACATTGTCGAGGATAATAGAGAGCATGACAACCAGGGAGTGCTAAGGTGTTCTAGTGAATGTAAGGTTCCCAAATCATGGAAAGATGTAATGCTAGTTGTGAGGTCATGCTTGCCAAGGTCTGTTAAGGAATGCTATAACATGCTAACATGTGCCAGATAGTATGCAGACATGTGAAACAAGATAACATGCGCCAAGTGGTAAGGCATGCCAAGATGTACAAGGGCGTGATAATGCATGCCAGGGACTATCAAGGAAGAAAAATGAAGGAAGAATTTAAACTAAAAGGAAATGAGCACATAATAGGGTTAATAAGTCATCCATTTACATTTTCCATGAGTGGCATGCTAGGTACACCCAGACTACGTACCAAGTGCCAAGTGTCAATGCATTATAATTTCCAAATATTCCTCCGTTTCTTCTCATCTAGTTTCCAATAATTTATCTCAAATAAATTTAATATTAAACCTTTCCAAAGCATACCAAGCCATCTAAATGCATGCCAGACATGCTAATACTTGCCAAGTGCCAACACGTTCCAAATGCCAATGTGTGTCAAGGACGGTGATGCATGCTATGACGTGACAGAGCATATTGAGTGTGCTAGAGAGTGTCAATGCATGCTAATGAGTGTTAGGGAGTACTAGGAAAACACAAGGGATCACTAGGTCAAAATGCATGGAAGTGAGTGAATATGAGCGTGTGTTAGGGAGTGTCAATGAGTGATAGCTATCATGCAAAGGAGGGAGTGATAGTATATGCTAAGCACGAGTAAGGCATGCCAGGGAATATAAGGGAATGCCAAGATGTGCTAGGTAGTTCCGGGGTGTGATAGCATGTGCCAAATAGTGCCAAGGCATGTTATGTTCTAAGACATGATAGGATGTGCATGGTGCCAGAGTATGCTGATATGCGTTAAGGAGTCTCAGGGCAACAAAAGGAATAACCAAGCTAAAATGCAAGCAAATGAACACATAAGAGGGTTAATAATTCAGGACTTTATATTTTTCAAAAGGGGCATGCTAGGCACACTAATAATGTGTTCCAATACATGCCAAATTCCAATATATGGCAAGTGACAATGTTTATCAATGCAATATTATGCCAAGGTGTTGCAGGGCATGCGAGGGACTAAAGGGCACGCCAACACATGATAGGGGAGTTCTATGCTATGCTAGGGCATCCCAACATGTTCTTGGGCATCCTACTCATGGAAAGATGTTCTAGGTACAAAGATGTTCCAAGACAGGAGAGGTACCAAGGAATGCTAGTGTACTATTCCAAAGCATGTTAAGGTGTGCCATGAGTGTTGAGGAGATCTTGGTCTCTCTCATTAATAGAATTGACAAAGATTGATTATGAATTAAATAACATAGTTCCTACACACAATAGTGGAACTTTATTTAAATGAAATTTTCTAGATACTAAACCTAATAGAGATGAATCATGTGTTAACTCATAGGAAAACTATACTCTTATGACTTGAGGGAAATGATACACACTAATTACTTCTTAAAAAATCGACTGAATATCATACCACTATGACCTTGGAAACATAATGGAAAATACTCCACAACAATGGTCTTAAATCATTATCTTTTGACAAAAAAGATAGTAACAGGTACATAGTGTCATCAAAAACTCATTGGAATGATCAATGATGACAAACATTTTTTGACTGCCACCAAAAGTAACCAAATAAATCATTAGTGAGGGTCAATAAAATATCATCACTAGAAGTGTCACCAAAAAGAGAATTAGTGATGGGCCTTTATCGACCCTCACCAAAAGTGTCACCAAAGAGAGAATTAGTGATGGGCCTTTAATGAACCTCACCAAAAGTGACATTGAAAATGGCTTTGATGACAAACCTTAAAGGACCATCACTATATACACTTACAACAATAATTTTTTAAAGATAGTCACCATATGAAACATTGGTGATGGACCTTAAAGGTCTGTCACAGGCATAAAGTGTCATCAAAAACTCATTGGAATGATCAATTATGATGAACATTTATTGACCATCACCAAAAGTAACCAAAAATATTATCGGTGACAACCAATAAAAGATCATCACTAAAAGTGTCACCAAAAAGAGAATTAGTGATGGGCCTTTAACAACCCTCACCAAAAGTGTCACCAAAGAGAGAATTAGTGACAGACCTTTAATGACCCTAACCAAAAGTGTCATTGAAAATGGCTTTGGTGACAAACCTTAAAAGACCATCACTATATACACTTACAACAACGTTTTTTTAAATACCGTCGCCATATGTGACATTGGTGATAGACCTTAAAGGTCCGTCACAAGCATGATCCTCACCAATGACCTTTTTCTTGTAGTGATTGTTTTGCAACACTTTCAGTATGTATTTCCAACATATATCTCAAACTTACTGCCTAATAGGGAAGTGGAATTTTCTATTGAGTTGATGCCAAGAGCACTACCAGCATCAAAGGCACCGTACAATATCAGCACTCTAGAGTTGATTGAATTTATGTTTTAGCTTAAGGAATGCTTGATAAGGGATACATTAGGCCAATTGTGTCACATTAGGGTGCACTAGCATTCTTTCTAAAGGATAAGGATGGTACTCTCAGGTTTTGTATTGATTACAAGTAGTTGAACAAGGTAATGATTAAGAATAGGTACCCCTTGTCATATATTGATGAATTATTTTATTAGTTGAAGGGAGAAGCAATGTTATCGATGATTGATTTGAGATTAGGATATTATTAGGTACGCATCACCAGGTTTGTGCATTATGAGTTTGTGTGGTTCCATTTGTTTTGAGTAATTCTCCAACTACCTTCAAGTGTTTGATGAATAATTTGTTGTATCCCTACCGGGACAAGTATTTAATAGTATTCATTGATGACATATTGAAATATTATAACAATGAGGAAGAGCATGCAAAACACCAAGAAATAGTGTGAAAATTGTTGAGAGAGAATCAATTGTATGCCAAGCTTAGTAAGTGCATCTTCTTTCAAACATAATTTCTCATGTTGTCTCTAAGGAAGGCATAACAATACACCTAGGAAAGATCATATCTATCATGGAATGGGGAGCTCCTAGGAATGTGGATGTGGCCAGATGATTCAAGGGATTAAAAATTTATTGTAGGAGCTTCATCAAGAACTTATCAAATATTGATTATCATATTATAGCATTGAAGTGAAAAGGGAATAAGTTTGAATAGGTAAAGGAATGTGTAGCTAGTTTTGAGCATTTGAAACAATTTCTTACAATCGATTTAGTTCTAAATATTGTGAATCCAGACAAAGAGTTTTTGGTATGTATAGATGTTTTCAATAGAGGACTTTGTGGAGTCCTGATGCATGAAGGAAACGTGGTATTACATGAGTCAAGGAAGGTAAATGAACATGAGAAGAAATATGTGACACATGATCTTGAGTTGTTATCTATCATCCATGACTTGAAAATGTGGAGACGTTATCTTCTTGGTAGGAGGTTTGTCTTGATGAGTGATCACAATGGGCTTACGTACTTGTTTTACCAACCTAATCTGAATTCCAGACAAGTTAGGTGGTTGGCTACTCTTATTGATTTTGACTTTGAGATCGAGTACATCAAGGGAAAGGATAAAAGGTACATGCATGACAACAGGATGAAAGGTGCCAACAACTTAAGAAAATGTTACAACAGTAGGGTACAAGTGACCACGATGTTCATTATCATCTCACAACAAATGACTTGGTCATATTTAGGGACATGATCTATGTTTGAGACAACAATGAGCTCAAGATGCTTATCTTGAAGGAATTTCATGTCAAGCCATATTTAGGTCACACCTAGCATATCAGAAGACATTGAAAATAGTTAGGGAATTCTACCATTGGGTAGATTTAAAGAAAGAGGTACATGAGTTTGTTGTAAGACCTATGGATTATCTGTTATCACCAAAAATTGATCATCTAGCCTAATTTACTAGATAGATCGAAGTACAGCATGTAAAGTCAATTTTACCATAGTAAAATTGCTTTCACTATGAGAAATTACTTAATAAACCACCTTTGTCATGTAATTTATAGTTAAACCCATGAAGAATAATTAAATAAATCATTATTTATTTGATTTTCTTCTAGGAATAATTAATTAAACCATTGTTCAATTATTATTCATTGTCATATTTGACCCAATCATGAAAAATAAATAGATAAATCATTAATTATCTTATTTTTCTCTAACAATAATTAATTAATCACTAATTAATTATTATTCTTTGTTAAATTTGACTAAATCCCTCAGGAATAATTAAATAAATCCTTATTTATTTATTATTCCTTAACTAATTCCTTGAAATGATAGATAAATCATTTATTTATTTGTTATTTGTAAATAAAATTTTGAATACTTTTTCCCTCCTAAACAAATATAATAAAATATTCCAGGGGGTTATTTCAAGAATGGGATCAATAATATTTTTTTTATTGCGCATTATTTGAGGATAACTCAATATTTTGTTATAAATAGAAGGGTTTTCTATTTATTATTGACTTTTGATTATTTTCATTGTTGCACTCATTGTTCTAACTTTGATTATTTTCATTCTCACACACCATATTTTGTTGGGTTTACACATTATAGAGGAGAGAGACTCTACATAGGCTGAACACATTTGAGGATAGCCAAGAACCCATTCCATAGAGGAGGACTAGTAACATATATTTGCTCCCTTGACATGTGTTATTTGTTTCCATTGGATGTTTGGAGTTATTACTCTTTCTTTTTGTTGTTTAACTATGATTGTGGCATAGATCCGAACTTTGGCAGGTTTTGTTTCTATCAGTGGTTGTAGATATACAATATTTAGCAGCCATTTATATTTTTGAGATTGTTTGTCATCCAAAATATTAAGTGGGTTCTTTTTGTACATCTTTGAGAAGAAAACACTACAAAATTGTCAACATGGAAAAGCAGAGTGTAAGCATCCATGTTTTTTATTGCAGTTGATTTTGATTTTGGAGTGCAAATGGGAGATCATTTCCATGTATTTAATTACAAGTTTCTCAAGGACATCTAAAAAACACGATTCTATTATGGTTGTGGTTGACATGTTGATTAAGGTATCTCACTTCATTCTAGGAAAGTGTATGAATTCATATAGTGAGGTAGCCCAGGTCGTCATCAGGGAGCTGTTGAGAAATATATATGATAGAGTTAGGATTATTTCTCTATTCTTAATAACTACTTGTGATGTCTTTTCATTTTTTCTTACTTATTAGCCTATCATGGTATTATAATGTTTGTTCTTATCATCAAATAGCTACCAAAAAAATAAGATCAATAGTACATACGAACACATGATATAGGCTGCAAGCTAGGGCCAAAACCTCTCCACTTGAGAGGAAAACCCATAAATCTCTTCTAATATTAGATATTCTTCAATTGATGAATTGCAAGACCTCTAGACCAATTTTAATACCCTTTGAATACCACGTGCAAGATTCTTGATCATGCGCTCCCTTTGTCCAAATCAAACCTAGTCAAATCTCTTCCAACAACACAACTTCGATCCCCAACTTCAAAATTCCAGTCTCTACAACTTGTATGAAATTTTTGGCCCCTCAAATTGCTACTACATCCACACATGTGAGATAAATTCAACCTTCCAAGGCATCCTAGCAACTTCTCTTGGCTTGATTCCTTGTGTAGGGATAGTAGATGATCTATTAGGCATCTCTTCCAACAACTTTGATCTTCTCCTAACAACTTGATATTTTTGATCTTGAACCAATAAGACCCTATCCTTCTTCACACATGTGAGATAGAGAGATACTGAAAAACACAAAACACTTCTTCCTTCATCCTTCTTCACCTTCATTAGCCTTCTTCTGCTTCTGCTTCACTTAGATGATAAGAAGTGAATGTGTGTCTAGCGGTCGAGTTCCCTTGTTTATATAAGCTGATAAGGTAGACAAGGCTCCTCAAAATAGGATGAATTTTTAGCTTCCAAGATCACTTGGTATTGGAGGGTATTTTGACACTTTTAAACACAAAATTAATTCTCTTTACAAGTTACAATGTGCCCAATGGTGTCTTCAAGTTATGGCAATGACGCTCTTGACATCTTGACCTAAGAATAACTCCTGTAGAACTCAATGGGTTCTTGACCAATAGAATAAAACACCTTGAGCATGAATCCCATGCTCCAAAATAATAATAATAATATTTCATTTTACAATATTCAAGAATCAAAAGTACATTTCACTTTTCGAAAGACCAAACCTAGTTACATATTTTTCAACACTCCTTTTTAACGAGGGAAGTATTCATAAATGGTACATGGACATTCTCATTCTAAACAGATCTCATAAGAAGACCTAGATTGGTAAACCATATGTTTAGCATCATAACAACCAACTTTGTCACGTAGCAAGGCCTTAACTAACAACTTTATCTCTCCACAAGATCAGAGCACAAAGTTGTGAAAATGAATGACTGATATACAACATCATTAGTGTCTCTCAAGGCACATAACCCACTTGGGTGTTCATAAAGTATGTTCTTCCAAGGCTATTTTTAGCTTGGATAACCACTCCTTAGATAATATTGATCCTCTATGACTACTCTTATCTTGAATCCCTACCTCATCCTGAAGGAGTATCAGATGATAAATGCTCACCCAATACTTCAATATTTATTCTCAAGTGAAGACAATAATGATGTGTCTATCTCTCCCTCTCAACTAGGGAGTATATATCAAATCATCCAAGCTTGTCTCTCAAATATAGAAGCTTCTTATTAGGAAGATATTTTGTCAATTTATCAGCTACCTGCTCATGGGTGGAGATATACTATAGCTATAATACAAGCTTCCTGTACCGACTTTAAAATGTAGTGATACTTGTTTTTTATATTCTTCATCTTTCCATGAAATACTAGTTCTTCAAACAACCTTATGATGAGCACCAATATTGCAGCAAGAATGCTGCAATTCTTGGGATACTAGCTTTGCTTTATCAACCTGGGGTTCATACAAACTTGGAGGTGACAGTGTTGTATACACAACTAAAAGTTATGGTTCTGTCTTTTTTCACTGTTCAACTGGCAAGACACCACTAGGGTTTTCAAGTCAGACTTTGATGGATTCAGAAGAAGCTTGGTTCCTTGATGAAAGAAATAGAAATCTTCTCTAAGAGAGAGTTGATCTACTTTAATAATGAAAAAGATTGAAATTCAATGCTTATGCACACCATTTACCAATTAACTACTAAGAGCTATGCTTTGCAAAAATGCTAAATTAACATGAACAAAATGCTATTTTCCTAAGCATGGAAGTTAAAAACATCAAAAGTCATTGTTATGCATGTAAAGGACCGTAATAAATATATTTTCTCTTTTTATGCTTTTCATGAAAAATGAAGTGTGCTAGGTAATCTCTTTTAGTGATGTGGCTTAGGGATGTTGGTGGATGGTTGGAAGGCTTGGGAGATGTTTGGAAGGTTTGGGAGACCCTTAAGTGACCTTGGGATGCTTCCTAGAGGTTTTATATCAATTCAACCTCAAAACAGGCGACTACAAGAAATGCTACAGGATGTACTAGAAACCTATAAGATTCCCTGTATTTCTATAGGATACAGCCGAGAGCGGAACTATGGGTGTTGGAGGTGATGGAAGGCTTAGCGAAGGTGGTTAATGGGTGGAATGCAGTGAGAAAAGGCCTAGGATCACTCAGAACCCAAAATCAAGTTCAGGATATGGTTGGATTTGCCAAACATGCTTGGGGCAATTTCTGTGTAAAATGATGAAATTGTTGAAGGTATTGATGAAAACAAGGAATGCTTATGGGTGGATAAAGTTGGAAGTTGGTTGCTTGCTATGAGATATATTTTTACTTCTGAATCACCTACTCTCCGTCAAACATGTGAAATTTCCAAAAACTCATGTAAATAAGAAGAATTCTCATGAGCTAGATAAGCATAATTTAATGAACTAATTGTCTACATTATGCATGAGGAAATTGCTGAATAAAATGGAATCATAGATATGATGTACTACAAGAATGAAGATAGAAGAGATTGAAATGAAATCCTACACATTCAAATCTGATCAAATGCTGGTTCAAGTATAGTATACTATAAATATTATGAAAGAAATGGAAATTTGTCTTGTTGGGGCTGCATAAGGGTATTTTCCTCAAATCATGATCACTGAAGCAAGAATTGAGGCTAGGACACCTACTAATATCTGTGTGTTGCTTCTTTTGTCCCTTCTAACCTACTACCGAAGTAAGGTACAAATGGAAGAAAACTAATAAAGAATTAATCAAATCTACACTACTTGCAATGGAATACTTCGAAAGAGAGTTTAACCATGAATCTATGAAACTAAGCTAAGCATACAGACACAAGAAGAGGAGCCTTTTATGCTAGGGTTTGGCCCTAACCCAAGAGCTTCAACCCTTTGATTTAACTCAAAACTAGATCAAGAAAAAGCTCATTCTTATTACCAAAACTGAATATTACACCAAAGCCTTCCCCAAGTCTGGAGATTGAAAATAACTAGAGTTTTTACAACCAAAATTCGAATCTTAATGAGGCTCTAGACCTCTCTAATTATACAACTAAATTCCCCAATGACTTCCTTAATTTTCGGGAGGCTCAACTCCCAAACTCGATATGAACTAACTCTTTGTATATCACTTGCTCAACTACGTTCTGATCTCCATGACTTGGTTACTTGCACTCCGATCTGGGGGGATTAATGTAGGAATATTCGAATGGGGGAGGAGTAAATGAGGAGGATTTACCTCCTACAATATCTCTCCCTTGTCCATTTGATTTTCAACCCTTAGTCTTGCCAAAATTCCTTGATTTTCTCTTCCAAACACACATTCAATGCTTCATAGTTCACTAGCCATAATATCTAACTTTAACTCATCTCATGCAACAAAATACAATTAAAACATGTAATAAGCTATGAGAAGAGTTGGTTTGACTAACCTAAGAGGTAAATTAAGGCCCATATAATTACCCAATTATGAGGCTCATGATCACCACCCTACTGAAATTGTTTTTCATCCTCTGAGTAACTCAATTAATATCCATGTCTTTCATAGCTTTGGTGGCCTCCTTGACATCCCATTCCTCTGCTGTGTTTTCCTCTTCTTGTGCATAGAAAACTACCTTCGTTTCTACCTCCTCCCACTATCTCCTTTCTTCTTCTTTCTTCCTTTCTTCTAGCATCCTTAAGAGCAGTTGTGGACTGGGTCTCAAGCCAATCCAATTGACTTTGAGGCTTTGAATAGGTTTCTTGTACATGGGTGTCATGTTCATTGCTTCTCTCATTCTTAGAGGAGAGTGGTAATCCCTTATCTTTAAACTATATGGAAATGTGTTCTATCTCCTCGGGCAAGATTACATGCAGTCATCCACTAACAACTTGAACATGTCCTCAAAATGTGTAATTGCTTGCTCTTGGGTAGCAAGATACCTAGGTGCAAGCTAAGGATCATTTTCAATTAAATTATGTGTAATGATGAGGGCCATTTAATTGGATTACTCAGCTCTGATCATAAGAGGCTTTGTTTTTTCTCTTGCTAATATCTTCTTCATTTCTACAGCCCTTTCTTCCTCATGGTTCATCCATGATGCCAAAGCCATCAACTGTAAATTTCCTAGCTTGGCATTAGGGTCCCATACATTCATGTCTATTAAGGCCATGTTATGCAAATAAAACTCAGACATCTTGACCTTATCATCCAATGTACTTTGATCACAAAGATCAATGAACTGTTTATAATCCTAAATGGCATAAGGCATCTCTATGCTAGGGTCTCGATTTGGAACTAGAACCATTATTACTTAAGTTATAAGGCATAGGATTTAGCTGGCATCCTACACTAGATTGCTTCTAAAGAGAGATTGGCCATGGATGCCAATTGATTCTCTCTTTCTTGCATTTGTTCTTTCAACCATTCATTTTCTGTCTCTAACTAATTTTTCATTATAGCCTCTCTGTCTCTCAAGATACTTAGTTCTCTACCCATCTCTTCAAGATTTTCCTCCATGTGAACAATGCCCTCCACCCCCTTGGACTTGGAAATCTGCATCCATCTATGAGTTCTAGCTCTATCCTTCTTAAGCTCAAGGAATAATGAAATAACATTTTTTTTTGGAATGGCTCTACTCTCTTTAATAAATCTATAGTAGGAGTCAAGGTTAGGTTGGGGGCCTAGGTTCTTTTAGCTTTGGGTCCTCTTCCTTAGTTTCTTGCCATAGGCTTCCCTTCTTATCCAAATTTTTATTTTCCTGTAGGTTTAGTAGAGTCTCCTGTAGGAATTCTTTTATTTCCCGTAGGTTCTGTTGTGTATCCTATAGGATTTATTTTCCTTTGGATAAGGTGGATCTAGTTACAAGCCTTCTCACATAAGTGATAGGAGACTTAGGGGAGGTTGGTGCTGAGGATCCTCTTTCTTGAGTTTTCATAGCAGGATGCATTTTCTTCTGTTGTTTAGGTGAGTCCTCAATTACAATGGGAATTTTGGTTGGAGTTTGGGGTTTCCCTTGCCCTATCCTTGTGCTTTTCCTTGTTCTAAAATATAAAGGGGGTTGCCTTGGTCTTTTTCTTTTTTGTTTGATAGCGTTGCCAAGAGCAGTGAGGGAAGTTTTTGCTTCTCTCTCAATGGGTTCTAGAGACACCATAGGTGACTCCTCCTTCTCTTATTCCCCCTCTTCCCCATTGCCATGTTCTCCTATGTATTCCCCTTCTCCTTCTCCTTGTAGATCCTCATCTTGTTTATCAATTTCCTCTTTGTAATCTTGTTATGTTTCTTCATCATCCTATTTCTCTTCCTCCTCTTCTTCTTCCTCATCTCTCTCCTCATATATCTCATCATCTATCTCATCCTCATCCTTCTCACTAATAGTTGGATTGACATCATATGTGAGGGCTTTGATATCCTCCTCTGTATGCATGTCTCTAAAAATTAACCATTAGATAGGAATTCTGAGGTTATGGAGGGAATCTTCTATAATGATTCTAATTAACCCATGGTAGGCTAACTATTCATGGTTTCACTCCTACACCTTTATGATTGTATCTATTAGTGATTGTAGAAGGAAGTATGGTATGTTGAGCTTGTGGTTATGAGTTGTTTCTACTCCAAATCTCAATTCTTTAAGAAGCCTAAAGTGATACCCATAAACCACTATACCTACCTTCACATGATATGTATTTAATAAGGTAGTAGCTTACCTCATTCTAGGGGCATGGTAGGCTTGTTCTCCTTACTCATTTTTTGTCCTCAATGGGCTCTTCTCTGTCTAAAAGGAACTTCTTCTTGGCAATCTCGCTATCTCCCTTGTCCTCCTTTCTCCAAGGCACTCCTAGGGGAAGTGTGGTAATCCTGCTTATGAGTTCAAGGGTGAGCTCTATCAAGGGCCTCTCATCACAATAGCGACATGGACTCTGGTCAGTGGAATGAGGGAGAGAGAAAAATATCATACCACTTCATCATCACACCCTCTAAATTTTTCAAAATACCCCATCAAATTATGCCTTATGAAGTTTTCTAACACCTGAGGGTGTCAGTGTATTCTCATAGTGTTAATGGGATCCCTTCTATTAAACCCCCCAGTCATTTTGGTTGGTGAATTTTGAGGAGTTGAGATGGTTGATATAGTTTTTAAATGCAGAAGTAAATAATTGAAAGAATTGTGGAGACAATGCCCTTAGAAATCTTCCAAATTCACTCAATACTAGGGGATTTTATGTTCAATTCACTTTGAAAAATGGAGGTAATTATAGAGCCTACCTCCTCATAGTGTTTTTTGTAGCTAACCCCTGTGTTTTCCCCTCTAAAACGCCTCTTAGCCAATCCTATAAATTGTTTGTTTGTATCATGTAGAATTCATGTGCAATCTTATAGAATTTCTTGTGTAATTTTGTAGGAAATCCTGTGTAGGAGAAAGATGGAATTTTCTCTTTTGTATGTTGCTTGGGTATGAGAGTGAATTTTCTGGAGTGATCCTTGAGGATATGAATGCATGAGTGCATGGGAATCAAAGATTATTTCCTCTTATGGCCAAGTTATGTGAGGTAGTGTGCTCGCAACGGAGGTACATTTTCTATTTTTGGAATGTTGGTCCCCACTACCACCTCATCATTCCCCTCTCCTCATAATAAACCCCCAGTTCATGCCTACATAGACTTAACTGTTTTTTCCCTTCTCCTCTCTTTTTTTGACTTGATTGATGCAACGTGTGGGAGGGCCAACTATTTTGTCTTCGTTGATTGAATGAAGGTGGCCAGGTTGATTGGCCACCTTTCTCTTATAAACCAACTCACTCACAACCTTTACGTTTGTTTAACTAAGTAATGGAAATGAGAGAGTGAAGCAAGATACTTAACTATGGTGCTAATACCTTTCTGTAGTTTATTGAATACATGAGGTGCTTGTTGTGTGTTGGTTGCATGCTATTTTTCCTTCCCTTTTTATTGCTCTCCGATGATTGCTTTGATGTATAGGTACTTGGTGTTGAATATGATGGTGTTGCTACTGCTCTGGATCTCCTTCTGGCCTTGCATCTTCATGCTGGAAGCTTGCTTCTACTCATGATTTTTACTCTGTGGGATAGGCTACTACAGGATTTCCTACAGGATGTCTTGTAGCTACTTCCCCCTCAGAACTTTTAATCATACACTCTCCTGGGATTTTGAAGATGATGACATGGATAGAGAGGAGGTCTAGAAGTGTGAATAATGAGGAATAAACTCAAGTGTTGTTCCCTGCTTCCCTCTTGTTTCATTTTTTTCTTTTTCTCCTTTTTCTTGAGGACTGTGAAATTTTTTGGAAACTGCTTTTTTTTATGATGAATGCATGGGCAATCAAGGTGGAGAGAGGTATAGCAATGAAGTGGTGATGTAGGGTTATATATTATATATATAATATATAATATATATATAATATATTATATATGTATATATATATATATATGACATGGTAGGTCATTTTCTCACCCTAGGGTCACTTCCTGTAGGATCCTCAAGCCACTGTAATTCCTACAGGACCATCCTATAGGTTTTAAGGGGATCCTGTAGGTTTATAGGGAATCGTGAAGAAAACAAAGTCCCCTTGTAAACTGAAGCAAAGGAGTGAACAACCAATGAAAGAAATGGTGGAGAGATGAATGATGATGGGTGAAAAATAAAAGTGTGAGTGAAATAGGTCCATTTCTTACTCTCTTTTGTTCTTTGATCTTCCTCCTCCTGACTTGCAAATAGAAAATTTTCATGGTTTTTATCTTTTTCCCCCTTTTTTTTTTAGACAACTAGTCTAGCTCTAAAAGGTTTTCATCCTAGTTGTTTGCCCTAGGTGCCTCAAGGAAGGTTTTCAACTAGAGATATTTTCATTTTCTCTCTTCTTTTTTTGTTTTCTTCTCTTCTTTTTTTTGACACCATTGGGCCACCCCAAGAAGATTTTTAGCCCACTAGTGGGACTCAGGCACCTCATGGAGGTTTTCACGTGAGTCCTTATTGTTCTTTTCTTCTCTCAGTGATTTGATGAGGCAGGAGCTGAAACTTGCTCCACCACCATCATTGTTTTACTGATACCATCAATTATCTCTTGCTTTGACAATGGTCTTTTGTAAGCTTTCAATTTTTGTCCATTAACAAGTGAAGGAATGGCCTCTACATCTATGGTTCTGATTTGCACTGAACCATTATCATGACATCTTTCTATAACATAACACCCTAGCCATCTTGTCCTTAACCTGCCCTTAAATTATTTATATCTGGAATCATATAACAAATCCTAATCACGTTCTTGAAATTACTTATGCATGATGTTCTTATCATGCTAGGTCTTCCTCTAAAGTTGGGTTACCTTTGTGTGTAGGAGGGCCTCCATTCTGAACTCATGTAAACCATTCAACTGGAGAAATCTCTCTTTTTGTGCACTACTGAGATCTAGATCTAATTGGGCTGCCATCCTTAATGTGTTATACTCAAACTCAGTGGAATATAGGGCCTTTTTCCCATAGACTAGCTCACAGGGTGTGAATCGAGTGGTGATCTTTGAGGTGGTATTATAGGCCTAGATTGCCTCAACTAGTCTATCTGCCCAATCTTTCCTGCTGCTGTTAATCACTTTGGTCAAGATTCCCTCCAATGCTTTGTTGGTCACCTCCACTTGCACGTTAGCTTATGGGTGATAGGGGGTAGAGGTTATATGCTTGATCTTGTGCTGGATGAGCAAGTCTTCAATCATGTTGGAGGTAAACTGACTGCCTTGATTAGTGGCCAAGTCTCTAGGGTACCCAAATTTGTAAAATACATTCTCCCTTAACAAATCAACTACCTTATCCTCTGTTGCTACCTTAATTGCCTTGGTTTAAGCCCACTTAGTTAGATAGTTAGTGCACATAGTGATGTATTATTTTTTCTTGGAGAGAGGGTTAATAGGTCTAATGAAGTGCATGCCCCACTTTTCAAATGGCTCGAAAGTCACTTGAGGCTACAGAGGAATTTCATCCCTTGGAGTAGGCTTTCCCATCCTTTGGCAATGATCACACTAACTAGTATATCTTTTCACATCTTGATCAAGAGTGGACTAATAATGGCCTGCTTGTAATAGGTCAAAAGTATATCAAAGACTTCCTCCTCCCTGACACACCTTCTCAAGATTTGATCTGGGCCAAGTTTGAAGAGATTTCCCCCAATCTATGTGAAGGGGGCTCTCTTCCTTATAATCTTTCTTTTCTCTTTTGAGGACAAGTTCGGTGGGAACTATGCATATACCAAATAGGTTTCTATGTCAGCAAATCATGGATAGAGAACTGAAATGGCGAACAAGTGCTCATTTGGTCAACAACCATTCCCTCCTCTCCTACAGGCAGAGTTAATCTAGACAAAAAGTTTGCAACAACATTTTCCTTGCCAGGCTTATCAACAATAGTTAGATCAAACTGCTATAATAAAAGTAACCATCTTATAACATGAGCATTCACATTGGGTTTATTCCTTAAATATTTGATTACAGCATGGTCAGTATGGACAAATGTTTGATATCCTATAATATAATGCCTAAACTTTTTCAATGAATGTAGAACAGCCAGGAGCTCCTTTTTGGTCACTATGTAGTTTAGTTCTGCCTTTAACAAATTTTTACTGACAATGTAAATGGCATAAGGCAAGTTCTCATCTATCTGACCTAGGGCTTCTCCTATGGCTTTGTGTGAGGCATCAACATTAATATGAAAGGGAAGGGCCCAATTGGGGCCTTGGAGAATCGGTGTAGTGGTTAACTTGTTCTTCAGGGTGTCTAGGGCATCTTGTTAGCTTTTTGACCATACAAACTCAGATTCTTTGGCCAATAAACCAAATAAAGGAGAGGCCAACTTGCTGAAGTCCTTTATGAACCATCAGTAGTATCCATGTCAACCTAGGAAACTTCTAAAATCTCTCTACTTTTGAGGAGGTGGGACACTTTAGGTGATAGCTATTTTGTTTGTGTCCACCTGTAGTCCTTGCTGAGATATTGAATTACCCAGCATGGTCCAAGCAGTCATCAAGAATTCACAATTTTTAGGACTGAGAGATAGGTTCATTTCAATGCATTTGTGTAGTAATTTACCTAGGTTGAATAGAGATTTCTCGAAATCACCCCGACAAGGTGTGAAATAATCCATATAGATGTCTACCAATTCATGAACTAAATCGGAAAAGATAAGCCCCAAGAGTTAGCTCAATCAGTCAAGTTGGGGCCTCACCGTATAGGAGGTCATAGGGTTAATTCCTGAAAGCTCTTGGGGTCAGGTCTTGTTATAGGCTAAGGGGAATAAGCCCTATATTTTCCCATGGACGTAGCACCACCTATTGATCGAAGGTGTCTATGAACCACTCCCAAAAAAAAAAAATGTCAAAGATACTCATGACTTCTCTGTGGAAAGTGGCAGGAGGATTGCATAGGGAAAAAGGAAGGACCCTATAGGCAAAAGTGCCCCAGGGAAAAGTGAAGGTGGTTTTATCCTCGTCTTTTGGGCTACTCTGGATTTGATATTACCTGCTGAATCCATCTAGGAAAGAGAAAAACATTTTCCCTGCCAGGCCATCTAGCACTTGGTCGATGAAATATAGAAGGAAAGGGTACTTCTTTATGGATTTGTTCAATTCCCTGTAATCGACACAAATCCTCCACTTACCATTTTTCTTGGGAACTAACACGAAAGGAGAGACCCACTCATTATCGAAGATAGGATAAATGAATCCTGCATCTAGCAATGTTTGCAGTTCTTCTTTGAATGTATCTTTAAAAGCTGGATTTAATCTCCTTTGGGTTGATGGACTAGATTGCAACCTTATTTTATGTACATGTGGTGAGTACAAACTGAGGGGTGTACTCCCTTCATATCTTTGTAACCCCAAGTGAAGGAATCCAGATGTTCCTTTAGCATGTTTCACAACTTCTCCTCTTGGAGAACAGAAAGAGATAGATTGATTTTCAAAGTTCTCTCAGGACCAAATTCTATGGTATTGACATGAAGAGTGTTGGAATCGACCAAGTATAGATCAATTGGATGGTTGTTTTGGGTTTCCTTTACTACTTCTTCTATGGAAAATGTAGTGGGATTTGGACTTTGGAGTAGGTGTTCAATCGAATCATCTTCATCCTGTTGTCCTCGTCCCATGGTTGTTTTTAAGGTATACAATTGAGTAGAATAAACTTCATCTTCTTCCTCCTCTTCCAGCCATAATGGTAAATCATGTTCTATAGATGGTTGAGCAGCAGGGTATAGGACAAAATACTTGGACATATGCCCAATCTTGACGGTCATATTCCTAGCTCTACAGCTGATGTAAGCATCGGCAATGGCCAACCAGGGCCTCCCAAGGATGAGAGGGTAACTAGTAATCTTAGCCTTAGGCTGGAGAACTAGGAAATCTGCAGGGTACTCCCAGGAGTCAATGGAGACCATCAAATCCTCAAAAATCCCCTAAAGGGTCATTGTGGAGTAGTTTGCAAGTTGTAGGATTGTTTTGGTCTTTCTCAATGAGCCTTGGAGGTTGAGCTTGAGCATGGTGTCCTTGGTGATCACATTAGTGGCAGCCCCAAGATCAATGAAAGTGTGTGGAACAATGGTGCCATTAATGCGCACATATACTACAGGGCTTCTAGGGTCCAAATACTTTAGATAGATTACCTACCCCAACATTAAGTCAGATAATTATCCAACTAAATTAATGCTAGGGGCACCTCTTTTTTGCCTCCTTGGATGATGTAAATAGGTACATCCTTGATGGCTTGGAAAAGTGGAATCTTGACATATAGGTTTTTCGATTCTCCCAAAAGTTGAGTCTCTTCTAGGGTAGGCTAGAGTGGTTGAGTTAATCTCTCAGGAAAGGGTGGATTTACTTTAAGAATTCTTTCCTCTCTTTCTTTTTCAAACTCCCTAGGTGGACTCGGTGGAGGTTGGTTATCCAGGATAACTCTCCCATATGTCAGGTTAATTTCCAGGATCTCCACAACATAAGTTGGATATAATGTCTCTCCACTGTATACTTGTTATGCTTGTCTATTTTTCGGGTTCGGATTTGGCTGGGCAGGCATCTAGTGTTGTTTAGGTGGAGCAGAGTGTAACAACTATGGTTTTCTAGGTGGTGAAGGCAATAAATCTAGGACGTTGTGGTATTGGGGCCTCCACCCCTTAGGCAGTGCATTCCACTGAGGTTATGGCAGAGCATATGGTTGAAATGATCGGCTGGCTGGCTGGGAATAATATTGAGATGCAAAGGACCAAGGAGGAGGTGTGGACCAAGAAGGATGAGTAGGGGGTCTCTAATAAGGTATGCATGTGGTCTTGTTGGGGTTGTAATATGCACGAGATGACCCTTGCATGCCCTGCTAGTATGGCCTAGCCCTATGAGGTCTCCTTTGGTTTATGTAGTAGAGCTGCTTAGTGACCCCTTCAACTCTTTTGATATACATATTTGAGTCTAGGAAAACAATGGCACTTGTTTTGTAGTGATTTTCTTCATAGAATTAGCAAATTTCAATAGAATTCAATGAACATTCAGTCCTAGGGTGCCTCCTGGTGCATCTAGGATAGAAAATGGCTAAGGCTCTCTGTGCTTCCTCCTAATTTCTCCTAATGTGCATAGTCTCCATCTATAAGGAAATTATTTGCACCATCTGACTCTTTAAGTCTTCCAGCATGTTTCCAATTTCACCCTCGATGGATGAAGTGGAAGAGGATGTACTAGCCATAAGTTGACTTACCCTACCCTTTTCCTAGCTGCCCTAGAATGGTTTCTAATTATGGTCTTGATATCCTCATAGGGTAACTAGTATATATCTCCTTCTGCTAACAAGTGTAAGATATTCAAAAGGTCCTCCATTACTCCTCTAAGAAAGACCAGCTTCAGCGACTCAAGGTCAAGTGTTCACCTAGCCCTTTTGTAACTAAGTTGGAATATTTCTTCATAATACTCTAGGGATTCATCATTACCTAAGGTCATCCTAAAAATTCCCTCTTTAGTATCTTTAGACCTACTGTATCCTCGATACTTTTTGTTGAAGGCTTGTTGCATTTGAGAACAGGTTGTGATGATATCCCCAGGTAAACCCATGAACTAGCGCAAAGTTGCATCCTTGAGGGTAGATGGAAATAGTTTCAACTTTTGCTCATCATTTGTGTAGTCATAGGATCAGTATATAAAAAGAACCTCAAATAGGAAAGTGTCTAGATCTTCTGTGGTCAAGCCATGGAAATGATGAAGGGTAGAGGGGATTATATTTTTCATCTTAATGTTGCCATTGGTTTCTCTAATGCAGAAGGCACCCTCAATTCTCTTTCTATTCCCTCTGTCATTTCTGTTTTCAGCCATTGGCTCAGTAGGAATGGGTTCTTCTTCTTCTTCCCCTGTAGGTTCTTCAAATATGTTTGGTTTGTCACCTAAGGTTTCCTCCAATTCACAGCCACCGAAGAAGAGGGAAGGTTGGATGTTTGATGCAGTGGGAGTATTTGGCAAAAATTTCCCTAGGTTATCCCTATTCCTATGAGGCATGAAAGGAAATGTTTTTGGTTTGGTTTTATGATTTCTTTAATCTTTGAAAGTGATTGCAGAATTGAAATTGCAGACTAAATGAAAACTATTGAATAAATGAAAAACTAATTGCTGAATTGAAATCTTACTTGGAGAATGGAAAGGAAAGCAAAGAATGCATAATGAAAAGAAAGCAGGGTAAATTACTTCTACAGAAATAAAACTAAGAGCAAAATATTAGAAACAAGAAAAGAAGAAAGAAAATAGTAATCAAATATTACTCAGATACCTCCCCAATAATGGTGCCAAATAGTGATGAGCACCAATATTGTAGCAAGAATGTTGCAACTCTTGGGCTAGCAGATTTACTTTACCAACCCAAGGTTCGTACAAACTTGGAGGTGACAATGTTGTATACACAAGTAAAAGTGATGGTTCTTCCTTTTGTCACTGTTCAGCTGGCGAGAGACCACTAGGGTTTTCAAGATAGAATTTTATGGATTCAGAAGAAGCTTGGTTCCTCAATGAAATAAATAGAAATCTACTCTAAGAGAGTTGATCTACTATAATAATGAAAAAGAATAAAATTCAATGCTAAGGTACCCCATTTCCTAATTAACTGCTCATAGCTATGCTTTGCAATAATGCTAAATTAACATGAAAAAAATGTTGTTATCCTAAGCATGGAAGTTAAAAAAATAAAACATCATTGTTATGCATGTAAAGGAATGTAACAAATATATTTTGTATTTTTATGTTTTTCATGAAAAATGAAGTGTGCCAACTAATCTCTTTTGGTGATGTGGCAGGTGGCTTAGGGATGTTGGTGGATGGCTGGAAGGTTCATGAGATGGTTGGAAGGTTTGGGAGACCCTTGGGTGACCTTGGGAGGCTTCCTAGAGGTTTTCCCTCAATTCGACCTCAAAACAGGCCACTACAGGATTCCCTGTATTTCTACAGGATACGGCCAAGAGTGAAACGATCGGTGTTGGAGGTGATGGAAGGCTTAGGGAAGGTGGTTGATTAGTGTAATGGAGTGAAGAAAGTCCTAGGATCACTTATAACCTAAAACCAAGTTTAGGATATGGTTGGATTCACTCAACATGCTTGGGGGAATTTCTATGTAAAAAGATGAAATTGGTGAAGGTCTTGATGAAAACAAGGAATGCATATGGGTGGATGAAGTTGGAAGGCGGTTGATTTCTTGAGATCTCTCTCCACCTATGAATCACCTTCTCTACATCAAACATGTGCAATTTCCAAAAATTCATGTAAACAAGAAGAATTCTCATGAGCTAGAAAATCATAATTTAATGAATCAATTATCTACCTTATGAATGAGGAAATTGTTGAATAAAATGGAAACATGGATGAGAACTACTGCAAGAATGAATATAGAAGAGATGGAAATGAAATCCTACTCTTGAAAAACTGATCAAATGCTGGTTCAAGTACATTAAACTTTAAATCTTATGAAAGAAATGGAAATCTGTCTTTTTGGGGTTGCATAAGGGTCTTTTCCTAAGATCATGGTCCTAGAAGGAAGAAGTGAGTCTAGGACACCTACTGATAGATTTTTGGTGCTTCTTTAATCCCTTCTAACCTATTGTTGAAGTAAGGCAGAAATGGAAGGAAAGTTATAAACAATTAATCAAATATACACTAGTTGCAATGAAATACTTCTAAAGATAGTTTAACCGTGAACCTATGAAACTAAGATAAGCATACAGATACAAGAAGACGATCCTTTGTTGCTACAGTTGTGCCCTAACCAAAGAGCTTCAGCTGTCTGAGTTAACTCAGTACTAGATCAAGAAAAATCTCATTCTTATTACCAAAATCGAAAATTACATCAAAGTCTTGCACAAGTCTAGGGCTTGAAAATAACTAGAGTTTTTAAAACCAAAATTCGAATCCTAATGAGACACTAGGCCTCTCTACTTATAAAACTGAATTCCCCAATGAATTCCTTAAATTTAGGGATGCTCGGCTCCAAAACAAGAGATGAACTAACTCTTTGTCTATCACTTGCTCGGTCGCCTTCTGATCTTGATGACTTGGCTACTTGCACACCGAGCTGGTGGGATTAATGGAGGAATATTTGAATGGGGGAGGAGTAAATGAGGAGGATTTACCTCCTAAAATATCTCTCCGTTGTCCCATTCGAGTTTCAACCCTTAGTATTGCCAAAATTCCTTGATTTTCTCTTCCAAACCTGCATTCAATGCATATTAGTTGGTTTAACTCAGCTAGGAGGTGAATTGAGGCCCATATAATTACCTAATGATGAGGCTCATCACCTTATACAACTAGAATTAGCACAATGCATCACTAGAGGGTCCATTGGTCCTTCAAACAAGTCTGACCACAATTTCCACAACCAAAAAACTTGCCTGGTTACTTTACAATCTACAATATTATTAGCCTCAGCACTACTCAAAGCAATCAATTGATTCTTTTTGCTCATCCATGAGACTATGGGGGATCCCAAACTAGAACATCCTCTAGTAGCGCTTCTTCCATCCTGCTCACTGCCTCCCCAATCATAATCTATATATCCAATAGAGTGGACATTATTATGCTTATTATATTTCAAGATGTAGTGGATCATTCCTTGCAAATATCTCAATATATGTTTGGTTGGTATCCAATGACAATTCTTGCAACCCAGCTAGAAATGATTCAGAATATTCACTGCAAAACATATTTCTGGTCAAGTATTCACCAACTACATCAATGAGCTAATAGATTTTATATACCTGGTAGGATCCACTGAGCTTGATTTAGAAATTCTTATCCTATTCAATTTTATGATCATGGGATTTTTCATAGGTTTGCAATCCATCATGTCAATCCTCTTCAATATCTTAGTCACATACTTTCCTTTACCAACTTAAAATTCATTAGGTCCTTGCCAAACTTCAAATCCTAAATAACAATGCATCAACCCTAAGTCATTCATGTCAAATTTTTCTATTGTTTGCTTCTTGCATTCTTGGATTCTACCTTCCACACCTGTCATGAGAATATAACCACATATAGAAGAATGATTATCAGTTCATCCTTCAAAATTTGGATATAAATATTCATTAACATAAATCTTCATGAAGCCTATTTTTTCTAGGTTTGCATTGATCCTTGCATATCATGCCCTTGGTGATTTCTTAAGGCCATATACTTCCTTGTTTAACCTGCAAACACAAACCTCTCTATATTTGAATTCAAATCTCAAGGGTTGATCTCTATAGACTTCTTCATCAATAGTGACATTACATTCTTGACATCCATTTGATGAATGTTCCATCCCATTGATGTTATGAAACATATCACAAGTGAAGGTATAGTTGTATACCTTGTTGTTGGAGAAAATTTCTCTTCATAATCAATACCTTCTTGTTAAGAGAAAACCTTAGTCACACATATTTCCTTATATTTATCAATACTTCATCTGTCACATGTTTAACCTTGTAGATCCTTTTGGAAGTTACCACTGACTTGTCTTCATACCTAGGTACGATGTCTCAAACTCCATTATTCATTATCTTGATACTCTTCATTCATGGCATGTTTCCATTATTAATGATTTACAACCTCTTCAAAGGTGGGTGGTTCTACTTCTATTAGCTTCATCATATAGGATGCATACCCAAAATATATTTTGGGTTTCTTTCTTTATCGACTAAACCTACTTCATTGGGGCATTCAACTTTATGATTTGATTCTTCTTCCTCCCTGTTACCTTCCTCTTCAAATATAGGAAGATATTCATCATCAATGTCTACCGAGAGATCCTTCGATTTATTAAATGCAACACTTTCATCAAATATCACATCTTGACTAACTTCTATTCAACGTCCTTCCTTTATGTAGATCATATATTCTTTTGAAGTATTATTGTAGCTAACAAATGCACCCTTAATTCCTATAGGATCCAACTTATTTCCTTTATCCTTCGGTGTATGAATATAGATAGGAAAACCAAAAATTGGTCCACACTTAGTTTCTTCCTAGTGAATTCTTCTTCGAGAGTCATTTTATCTAGTGACCTGTGGGGTTTTCAATTTTGAATGTATACAATAGTTTTAGTTGCTTCATCCCTCACAAATTTCAACAAATATTTATCATGTAACATGGTTCTTACACTTTCTTGAATGAATCAATTCTTTCATTCTGCAACTCCATTTCGTTCGGGATTGTATGGCACTATAAACTCCTTCTTAATCTCAAACTACTTAGAGAAGGTTATGATTTCCTTTGAAGTATATTCTCCTCCATTAGCAGACCTTAATATCTTTATTCTCATTTCTATAAGGTTCTCCACTTTAGCTTTGTATTCTTGAAATTTTTCGAATACTTCATCCTTGGATTTCATCAAATAAACCTAATTTTTCCTTGAAAGGTCATCAATGAATGTTACATAATATAGATGAACTCCAAGAGACGTTGGAGACATAGGACCACAAATATCAAAATGAATGAGATCCAAAATTTATTTTGACCTTGAATTGCTGCTTCCAAATTTTATCTTGGTATTTTTACCCAATGAACATCCCTTGCATACTCCTTTGTGATCCTGTTTAAGTTTAAGGATGCCATTCACCATTGAATTTAGAGTTGGTAAGATTTTGTAGTGAAGGTGACAAACCTTCTATCAAAAAGCTCACATGGGCTAACTTAAATGTGAACCAAAGCTTTAGAGATGGGATTCAGCAATCTGTAGAGTCTTTCTTCAAGAATCCTAATTATCTTTTTGCATTTTCTATACTAGATATTTTATCCCATATTATACCTTTCTATCTATGAAAGAAATTTTATCTCGCTTATCTTATAGAAATGAAATGGAAAGGATATTCTTATGTAAACATAGAACAAATAGGATGATGTTCAGATGAATATTTCATCCATTTTGCAGCTCTAGTGAAGGTGATCAAATTCCTCCTATAGGATAGATTTTCTTATCACCAAGCTCAAAGGAGTAAGAATATTTTCCTCTTGATAAGGTATTTAGTTGCTTGTTACCTCTAGTCATATGCCTTGATCCTCCAATGTCAATCACCCAAATATTCTCATCTTGAAATGTGCTAGTAAGTGCTAAGAATAGTCCTTTGTCCTTTGTAGTCCTTCTTGAGAGAAAATCAGAGACCCCATAATTATTTTATGCCTTTTTTGAGATTACTTGCTATCATTGTACACTTCTTCAAGAGATTCTTCAATGTGGTAGATATATTCATGATGTACTTAGCCAACCTTAGCTTTGATATCATGTTGAGAAACCTATAGGGTAATAATTAGGATGATTTCTCTAGTCTTGATAATTTCTTGTGATGTCCTTTTACTTTTCTGTAATTATTAGCTTCTCCTCTTATTATTATATTTGTTTTTATCATCAAACAACTACCAAAATGAGAAGATCAATAGTACATAAGAACATAGGATATAGGTTGCAAACTAGGGCTAAAACCTTTCCACTTGAGAGGAAAACCTGTAAATTTCTTCTCTTCGTATTTATTCTTCAATTGGTGAATTCCAATACCTATAGACCAAGACCAATACCCTTACAAGACCAAGTCACTAATTCTTAATTATTTTCTCGCTTTGTCCAAGTCAAGCCCAGTCAAATATCATCCAGCAACACAACTTTGACCCCTGACTTCGAAATGTTTGTCTCTACTACAGGCATCAAATTTTTGGCCCTTACTGCTTCTACTACATTCACATGTGTGGGTGAAATTGAGCCTTGCAAGGCCTCACAACAACTTCAATTCACTTTCCTCCTTTTCTAGGGCTAGTAGATGATGTATTAGGGCCCTCTTCTTGCAACTTTGATCTTCTCCCAACAACTTGAGAATTTCAACCTTAAAGCAGTAAACCCTAGCCTTCCTTCATTCATGTGTGAGATAGAGATAGAGAGAGAAATAGACCAAAACACTTCTTCCCTTGTCCTTCTCCTCCTTCAATTTATTATCTTGATTCTCCTTCACTTAGATGATGAGAAGTGAATGTGTGTCTGAAGTAGGTCATGTTCCCTCCTTTTTATAGGCTTCTAAGGTGGACAAGGCTCCCCAAAATAGGCGAGCTTCTTAGCTTCTAGGCCAAATTCGTCTTCGAGGGTATCTTGACATTTTTAAATACAAAATTAATTCTCTTTACAAGTTATAATGTGCCTGATGGGATCTTCAACTTATGACAATGATTCTCTTGACTTCTTGACCTAGGACAAACCATAGAAGCACTAAATGGGTGCTTCACCTCTAAAATAAAAGACCTTGAGCATGAAACCCATGCCTCAAGATAGAAATAATATTTTTTATTTCATTTTAAAATATTCAAGAATCAAAAGTACATTTCATATTTGTGAACACCAAACCTAGTTACACATTTTTCAATAGGAGATAGTAAGGTTACATGGTATTCCTAAGAATATTGTATGTGACAGAGATTCCAAGTTAAATTCCAGGATTTGGAAGGACTTTTTTGGATGTTTGGGGAGAGAGTTAGCCTTTAGTACAACTTATTATCGTTAGATAGATGGATGGAAAAAGAGGGTCAATAGGATTTCATACAACATGTTGAAAATGCATGTCATGTATTAGTAGTGGAAGTGGGAAGAGTATCTTCTGCTAGTAGAGATTTATTATAACAATTGGTATCATGACTCCTTGAATATGAATCCATTTGAGGAACTTTATGGGTCGAGTTCTAATACTCCCATGAGTTGGAGATTTCTATTGAATAGGGTATTGATTGAATTAGATATGTTGGCAAAGATGGAACATGAAATGAAGGTTATTAAGAAGAATATAAAGGAAACACTAGACAAGTAGAAGAGTTATGCATATCAGAATATGGTATTTAAGGATTTTTAGGTTGGGGAACATGTGTGCTTGCATAACAATCCCATGAAGAACTACTTGAGGATTGGATCATGTGCCAATATGGCGCCTCAGTATTGCAGGCCTTTTGAGATCCTTGAGAGGATTAGACTAGTGGCCTACCAACTTTCACTACCTATGGCAATGAAATTCCATGATGTTTTCCATGTGTCATTTCTTAAGAAGTATGTCTAGGATGTTGATCCTTTGATTAACTAGTCTGTATTGTAGGTGGAGTGATCTGGATTTAAACAAGAACACAACACATTACAAAGATAACCATAAACATAGAGATGCATCAGAAATAATACTTCATTTCATTAATGTGAAATACTGAAATATGCTTACAAACAGAAATGGAAATAAACCAGCTAGGGCTATGATAGCTTATCTCTGAGAAGAGATGTGGTGGCTACATGCCTCTAAACTATATTACAATGAGGCTTGAAGGCCTATTTATTGTTTAGAAACAATGGAAAACTCTAAACATTCAAAAACCTAACCCTAGGAGATGAAAACCAAATTGTGGGCCCCATTTGATTAAATTTGTACATCAACTTCCCAGGGTCGTAACTTTGGCATACAGCCTTATTTGATGTGCACAATAGCCTGTTAGAAATATGTATCCAAGGACTACAAATTTGGGAAGAGAAACATTGGTCTATGATCCATGTTTCTCTTGATTTTCCCAAAAAACGTCTTTTAGGGCTTCAAAACGGCTATGGATGTTTAGGACCTGAAAAAACAGCTAAAAATAGTAAATTGTGCTACAAATAAGGAAACTAAAAAACTGACAGAGATAGTTGTGGGGGTCCATGTGGGATAGGTGGGTGGCCACCAACATCCACTTGAATCATTCCTCCTCCCTTAGGAAGCAATGGTCCCCATCGCATTGAGTTCCTCCCTAAGATGAGGAAACTTCTACTGAGTTGGGTCCTTGGTGAGCAGTTCTGCAATCTCTAATGTGGCTAGAGATGGTGGGCAACATGGTTGAGGGAGGTACACATTGAACACTTGGTGCAGGCAAAGGAATGAGGGAATGTTTTTCTCCAAAAAATCATTTCCCACAACCTTGTTAATGGTGTAAGGACCATGTCAGAGTGGTCTGAGCTTCTGACGAGTTCTCGTAAGGGGTTTGTTTTGCTGATGCAACCAGAATTTTTTGCCGATCTAGAACTTGTGTGGTACCCCTATGGGTGAGAAGAATTTGTTCTTGTTTTCCTTCATGACCATATCTCTCTACTACTACTGCTGCTTAGAGCAACTCTTCACAGGGGTCATGGATGTGGTGATGATATTCCCCTTACTTTGGGAGCGAACTAGACAAAATATTAATTTCCTAGTCTAGGGGATGAGCTTTCTGCCTTTCTTAGCAATGATCAAAGAGGTGGCAGTAGGTGGGGCTACCTCTAGTATCCTGTATAACGAATTATCCAAAGAAATAATGATAGTGAGGCTTTGACCCATACACAACATGTCACCTCCACAAGTATGGTTGGCCTAATAATACATCACAAACATCCAAAGGTGCAATATCACACAATAGCTTGTCTATGAAGGCTTTGATGTTGTAGGGAAGGCAACACTGCTAGCGAACTCGGAGGTGTCGTCCTCAATGAAGCCACCCGATACTATATAGCTATGGGTGTGGTGTAGTCGATAGTACCAACCACTTCATGACCTCTACTAAAATGAGGTTCCTTTGGCTCCCACTGTCAACAATGAATTGCAGCAGTGAACCCTTCACCCACATCTATGAGTGGAAAAGATGCCCCCCCTCCTCTGGATTGTCGGGTTCATTCTTCTGGATCTTGTCGGTGGCTACAGTGGTGGTGGGCTCTGTATTAGTGATTTGATTACCTTTATCATTCCCCTTGTTAGGTTCTAACTCAGGGTCAGAACATGCATCTAATTCTGAAGCATTCAACTCGGCCACCAGCGACTGCTTGGTCTGGCACTCACTTGTGCTGAGAGTGGAGTTCTTACGGAACGCACACCACTTTCCTATGTCCTTCTTCAACTTCGTGGTGTTTTTCTTTTCCTACATATTCTACAGGTTATCTTAGGTCACCCTACCTTGGATTTTTCCTTTGGTCTTTGGATTCACAGTCTAAAGTCTCGGTTCTTTTGTTTGAACTTTTTCTCGATTTTGACAGCATATTGGTACGTCGTGCTGAGTGAGGAGATGTTCAAGAACTCCATCTCTTCTTGGATGTACTTTTGTAGGTATAAGATGGTATTTAATTACTAAATGTAGCTCAGAATCCTTGATACCCAACTCTATGTGAAGGGTATGAAACATTTTTGTGAACCCTGGCACATCTTGGTCCCTTCCCTATTGCAGCGTGGTGCAGTTTATGTATTTGTCCTCATAGGTTTTGATAGGGTAATACTGCTCCTTAATGGCATCTTGGAATGAATTCCAAGTGGGTGTGGCTGAAAATAGTGAGCCCGTACTTTCATCCTTCTGCTTGTAGTAGGTTTCCCACTAGTCCTTGACATGGGGGGTTGCTTTGAGAAGAGTGAAAATATTCTTTTCCCAATTGGAAAAATCATGAACAAAAAAATAATCTTCTAGCATATTTAGCCATTTATCTATGGCATCTGCGTCTATCTAACCCTTGAATATAGGATTTAAAAATTAACTTGTACCTTAAATGGTGTGGCATTTCCAGAGTAGCTTTTGGAAACCGATGCGTTGCCTTTGTGCAACCGCTGAAGGATATGGACAAAGTTGTCCATCATCACATTTATTGTTGATCGAGGGCTTCTTCGAGCAAGATTTTGATATGATCGCCTACCCCCCCTAACAAAGGTTCGACCAGTTCAAGCCCTAACTCGTTATATCCTGACCTCGTTGCGAACATGCAAAGAAAAATAGAGAAAAAGAAGACCGCTCTGATACCACTGATCCATATTTAAATAGGAATGCAAAAAATTACAGTGAAAAACATAAACACCGAGATGCAGTGGAAACAATACTTCATTTCAGTAATGTCAAATACTGAAATATGCTTACAAACAGAAATGGAAATAAAGCACCTAGGGTGATGGTAGCTTATCTCTGAGAAGAGATGTGTTAGATACATGCCTTTGAACTGTGTTACAATGAGGCTTGAAGGCCTATTTATTATTGAGAAACAATGAAAACCCCTAAACATCCAAAAACCTGACCCTAGGAGATGAAATGCCAAACTGTAGGCCCCGTTTGGATAAATTGGTACATCAACTTCCCAGGGTCGTAACTTTGGCATACAATCTTTGTTTGAAGCGTACAATAGCTTGTTAGAAATATCTATCTAAGGACTAAAACTTTGGGAAGACTAACATGGGCATGGAGCCTTTCTACTCCAGATTTTCCCAAAAAACGTCTTTTAGGGCCTCAAAACGGCTTTGGAAGTTCAGGACCCAAAAAAACTGTTAAAAATAGTAAATTGTGCTACAAATAAGGAAACTGAAAACTGACAGAGACAGTTATGGGGGTCCAAGTGGGATAGGTGGGTGGCCTCCAACATCCACCTGGATCATGGAGCTATAGGGACAATTCCAATGAGAACCTCGGTACGTTTTGTAGAAAAAGATGCTCATGCAACGTAATTGAACAATTGAGTAAGTTATAGCTTAGTGAAAGAACGTTGGGTTCGATGAAGCTACATGGGAGATCAATGATCATATGAAGGCTATGTATCCTTATGTATTTTCTGGTTGACCAGATGTATTATGATATATTCTTTGATGTTGTGTTTTCGTTATGTCTATATATGCATATGTATGTAAATATTATGTCAATTTGTATTATAAAGCTCCAATAAGAGGTATGGTGTTCATGGTATGATGGTCATGGTCTTAACAATATGATATGATGTAAATGATGCATTAATCTATTTCATAAAAATCCATGGGAAACATGTGTTTTTATTAGTTTGTAAGTGTCACTGAACATCAATGACGATGTCCCCCCAAGGGTGAGGGATTTGTAACAGCCCATGGCTAGTTTCCTATGTAAATAAAATAAGACTAAGGTCATGGGACATGCATTCCAAGATGAATTTTGGGAAAAACATAGAGATGGTGTATCAATGGTGATCGATTAATGGATAAGGAAATTGAAAAATGCATTATCAATTGAACCTTTGACAGTTTTGGCTTGGAGCTCTCGTTCATTCTATCATTCTCCCATACTCTTTCATACTTAGAGAACGCTTGTAGCACTCTAGTATTCACTTTCATTTGGAGAAAGAAGAAAAAGGAAAGCAAGAAAGAAAAAAGGAATAGGTGGATCAACAACTATGGATGGATTGATTTCTAGGCAATAGGTTGTATGTGTGATTTCCTTATTGATTTATGGATGCATGGTATATGCATCTGATTTTCTGGTTATGTTTTGTCATTGGCATGGAGGATTACCTCGATTGACAACAGTTTAATCCTTTACATTCCATTGTCTGGATAGCCATGGTGTTGTGGGTTTTCTTCCACCTATTTGTTTTATGGTTGGTGCTCATAATTCCTTATGGATATGGGTTGGAATACATGCTCTGGAATAACATCAGTTGAGTTAGTCGTATTGGAACCTAATTTGGGACAATGCTCTTTAGCCCTTGGTGGGTTGAGTTGCTTGTCCTTGGAGTTGGGTGGGACAAATTCTATGGAGCCCTCAAAGGTTGTGGGTTGAGTTGCTAGTTCTTGTATTCCTCAATTGAAAGGGTAGAGAATGATATGGTTTGTGTTTGTGACGTTCGACTATGAGTTGGAATCCCTAGTTGAGGGTTAAGGTGGTTTTTCCTCTAGAAGCCTTGGTATGATTTTGTTTTGGTTTATTCCATAAGATACCATATTCATGCTTGGAATATGGCATATGGGTAATTGGATTAAAGAGACATTTGAATCATCCTAATCTATGGTCAGGTGGTACGTGGAAGTCCCCGACTTGGTTGGTATTTTCATATCTTAATAATACATATCCATCTATTATGAGTCATGTATATTTGTAACGATTTTTTTGCGATGTTATGGATGTTTTTTTAAGGTTTATATGTTGGTTATGTTTTGTTTTTATGTTGATTATATGATGTGTATCATTTATGGCTCTTTTTTGTCAAGGAAATCCTCTCTGTGGACAAAGATGATCCCTCTAGCCTAATGAGTGGGACTAGTAACCTAAATGACAAGTTACTAGACACCTTCCTAGGTTACAATTGAAAAGAGAGACAAAGAAGATGACCTACCTCACTCTGATGCTAATAACCTTCTTTATTGAAGACCTTGAATCACTTGCATCACAGGGTCGATTATACTGCTCACAGTGCTTAATCACCTACACAAGAGATCAAGAAACAAAAAAGGATGAAAATACAAATAGCATATTCAAAAGGAACCTACTTAATGGATCAAGGAATGTTAAGCTAAATGATACATGAACATACACATTTAGGGAAAATGAACTAGCAGTTGTATGTTAATAGCATAAAGGAGGAAGCACACAATGAAGCCTTGATGTCAACAACCTCTCCTTGAATGAATGTCCAACTCCAATCTAGGATCTCCAACTCTTTCTCCAAGCCAAATGAGTAGCATATAGGCACAGTCTTAGCATAAGGGTGAAAATAGACATAGGCCAACCATTTGGGAATGGAAGAGGGTGAATATATAGGTTGGGAAAGGGAGTAAAAATCTCTTCAAAGATAGGAGTAGGCCTCATCTCAAGGAGGGTAGCTCATAAGGATAACACCCTGAAGCCAAGTTGGGAGAACTCGGCCTAATCTATGCCGAACAACCTCTGGCTCGTCATCTAGAAGCTTCTAGATCATGAAGCTTCTCATCCTCTTTGGTAAAATTTCCTTTTTGGGATGATCGCGGGTATATGAGTACATAAAATAATGCCATCACAGGTCGAGTATACTACCATAGGAAACCATCACGATTTTTAGTCTCATAAGTGGGATGATTCTCAAATTAGGGTTTAAGAGCTATTTCCTTTAAGGGAAGATCAATGAATTTTCCAATCAATGTCTTAGGAAGGATATAAGTTGCATATATGAATGAGTACACTGCATAATGGTCATGTTTTTTTCACTTTGGGGTATGTCACGAGGAAGTGCAGAAGGTGTGACAAAATACTGTGTAACAGAATCCCCCTAAAGCATGAAGGCAGAACGGGGAGTGATGGATGAGATTCTTTACATGCTTTTGCAAGGACGATGACAAGCACTGTCAAGAGACCTACAAATTAAGGACACATATACGTATACATGTCTGATATCAAAATATGAATCCACAGTATGGATGTAACCATCCGGATGATAAGGATTATATGAAAGGATCCATGGCATGGGCACAACCATCCAAATGAGAAGGATCATCTATAAATATAAGATCCAAGGTATGGACGTAGCCATTCAATATATAAGGATCATCATAAATGTAATGTCCCACGATATCGTCATAACCATCCGTATAATAGAAACATGTGTATAATCATGAACTCCATGTTGCTTGAGTCATATCAGACAAGACTCAGAGTATTGTGGTCCATCCCAACCAGATCAAAGTATGAACTCTAACATGCGAATTAATGTGTTGAAGTCAAACATGCTAGAAAACCATTTGATTACAAACCAATGGTGTGGTCCGTTAACAGGCATGAGAGAAACCATCAATAATGACAATGGTTCTCAAGGTATGTTAGATAAATCCATGAATATGAAAATGAAGCTGAAGTCAAACACTCGGGGAATCATCATATTAAAGGCCAATGATGAAAACCTATCATAATATGCGAAGAAATTTCCATTAAGGCATGCAAGCTCTAAGATATTGAAAGGGAATTTCTAAATCATCTTCCTGGATAATGAGCTAAAGTCAACAGTAAGTGATCCGTCAAAGGAGCGCCATGATAAATACCCCATCATCAACATGAAATGAGGAATAAAGTGGAATAAAATGAATAAGATCCAAGACTGTAACAATGGGTTAGACAATGTATAGGTAAATAACTATAGATAAGACTACTCTTGAACACTAACGACACGACTCCGGAGTGTGATAGCATTTGACTCAAAATAGGAGTATACAGCATGATGAAAAAACAAAATAGATAGATGAGAGTGTTGGATACCTATACCAATAGGTTTCATATTTCATGATTGGCAAACTCAAATGCCAAATATGCTCTTCTTTGCTGATTCAAAGATTCCATATTTCCAAGGAAAGGCAAGGTGTGTACATGCCTTCATGTCTATTAAATTCTGATGGATGGTCCAAAAGTCTAATCTGGATCATGCCATGTTTCAATTTTCTATTGTAGAATAGAGAAAGAAATCTGTGCAAACTGTTTAATCTTGGTAGATCAGTAGTTAGGCAGAGAAAATAAGGTTCCCAACTGCTTAATCCGGGGCCTTGGAAGAAATAAGGTTAGTACTAGATACGAAATCAAAGGAAAAAGCCAATGGAAAAGAAAAGGCACATAAAGGGTTTGCAAGTCTAAGTGCACCCTTCAAGAAGAAACAAAAAATTCTAGGCAAGTAGATGGGTAAGTAGATGGGGTTGCAGAAGTGGTGTTCTTTTCAAAAACTGCATCATGCTGGTCAATACAAGGCAAACAACATAATGAAGCATGTCTAACTTCCCTTTTTTCCTGATTCATCACTCATTACTAACATCCCTTCACCAGGTGTTTAAGAGAGAGATTCAAGGTTTTATATTGGTCCTTATTGCCTTTAAAAGCCACATTTCTTGTGCAAAGTTCTTTTCATTTTGATCTACTCTTTAAACTAAGTTGTTTTCAAGAAAACTTAGTAATATCACTCCTCATTCACCTTCTCCCTCCATATTAACCTCTAACTTTTATTATCTAGCTCCCTATGTTTCCCTTTCCCTACTATTATAACACCATGTTGTATAAACCCTAAGCATTTTATAAATACCCCCTCCTTGGCATTATAGCCATATGATTCACTACCAGGGAATCAAATTGACATCTGGTTAGTCTGAAAACCCAAGCCTAACCTCTCTTCATCCCTCAGAAACTCATCTGCTTAGCCCACCCTTCGCTTTGCCTAAGCAACCTTGAAAAAACAATTTTTCACCCTTAGACCCACTCGAAAAAGCAAAATATATGGAAAAATCCACTTTATCCGCCTTATCCTAAGGTCGGGACCCATTTGCGCTTTTTGCGAAATTATATCAAAACCCACTTAGCCTAAAGTTTTGAAACCAATCCGCGATTTTGAAAAATTTCATTAAAAACCATAGTTGCCGCCTTATCCCAAAGTTTTGGCCGTGTGCGAGTTAAACGAGAAATACATTAGAAACTATGAAAAATCATTAACATTTCTAAGGGCCCCACCGGGCACGAATCCCAAGGAAAAAAATATTTAAATACCCGCCCGACGCCGTATCATCCGTGCAAATCAATGGCCCGTCGACCGTCCGATCAAGCCCTTTTCATCCGAGGGTTGACGTGGATATCAGACCGGCCCCGACGTCCGAAGAATATCGTTCGATATCTGTCAAACGCTGATGTCAGGCCGGGTCCACGCGTCGCCCCCAAATCGCATCGGAGCCCCCTCTGACAGATTCCTTTCCGTAGCTTAAGCGGTCCGATATGATACCGCCATGGTTTCCGGTTTTCCGCCAAACTGCTTGCTAGCGTCAGCGCCGCGTCACTGCCTGCGTCAGCGCCGGGTCCGCAACCTCCGCCCGCCATTGCTCCACCTATCTGCCACCTCACCACCCCAGTGGACCACTCACAGGCTGCCATGTCACCTGGTGACGTCATGCTGACGTCATCCGACCCTGACCCACCTGGTGACGTCATGCTGACATCATCCAAAAAAGGCGCGAATGTCCCAATAAAGCCATATTTTGTCAATTTTCGCGTTCTTTTTGCACTTTTGCAAAAAACTATTCTTGCGCCCTCTGCATGCATTTTATGACCAATTGCACCAACCTGCTCAAATCGACCAGAAGACCTTCGGCGCGCTTACCCACCTGCATTGGTGACCCGACCCATCGATTTACCAGGTATTTCTCCCTGCAAGTCTCCTCTAAAGCCTGGTTTTTGTCTGCAATAACTGAAAAACTAGCTGAAAGCACTAAAAACGTATAATTCACCAGTGAAATCTCTGCACCCAACTCCCACTTGAAATTTTAGCGGTCAAAATTCATTAGCCGAGCCTATTTTAACACAACCTGCATTGAAAACCTGCACTTTGGTTCGCGTAGTCGTGAACAGAAACCCAGAACCTACATTTAATTATTGAGAAAGGTCTGTTAAAGACTAAGATTTGCCCTCTCAAGTGACTGAAACAGTATTTCAATTGCTGCAAACTTGCCCTGTTACCCTTCATTTCTCAATTCACCTCTTCACTCAAGCAACGCTCTTTTTCTATTGCCCAGTCTAAGAAACAAGCAGTCCATATACAAAACAGAATCTAAGTAGTCATGGAGACTCCAGTTGCACCTGTAGCCCTCAATGTTGCCCCTTTGAATGCCCCTCAAAGACAGCTGGAGTGGCAGGATTTGGCAGACTTGGATTACCAAATCTCAGAGGACTCCTCATCAAACAGCAAGTTCCACCTCCACCTGCTGAATGAGCTTAAGGCCAAACATGTGGATGGGACAGACATATTAGGCATTTGGGATTCCTTCCTCCCAATTTTCAGGCTCCCTCAGGTCAACCAATTCCCTGACCTGATTCATCTGTGTGTTGTCTGCTATGACCCCACTCAAAGAGTTGTGCTTGACCCTTCAGGCTCAGTTGTATTCTACATGACCCCTGAGACCATTAGAGAGATGCTACAGTTCAAGAGTCAGAAGAAATTGGTCCCCTTGTCTCTATTGGATCTGATAAACCAAGGAGCTAAGATGCTGACAGATGCACAAATCACAAAGCTCAACCAATTGTTTATTAAAAACTTTGACACTGTGTTGTACCCTCCTATTTTTGCTGGTTACCTCAATCAACTGGGTGTAGATCTTGCAGATATGATCAGTTCCATCTTGGGGTACAAATCAGTTGAATTTATTGATGAAACTGTACTGGTGATGATGACTATGTTTTCCGCTGGCAAAACTCCAATCTATTATGATTATGCCACATACATATCAGATAAGATTCATGAGCAGTTTTTGAACCTGTCAAGAGAGAAGGTGTTCAGATACACCTCCTACATCTACCACTTGATTCTATATTATCAGCATGAGAATTTCTCCTTCATTGTCAAGAGAACAGATGCATAAGGCAATCCAAGCTCAGTGGTGTACTGGACCTCAGTGTTTCATTGCAGAACCTACTCTCTGTACACTTACTATGAACTTATAGACCTCTTCATTCACCCAGCCATGTCCTTGTTCCTAAGCTCGCCTCCTCCAAGACTGACTGATGAGATACAGAGAATCCTGCGGTTATCCAAAGTGTACAGCATTGGGGATTGTTACTTTTACCAAAACTACACCGTAATCAGAATATATGGTTGTGAGTTACCCCCATACAGATTGCCCAAGTATGTGCCCATGAGACTATTTTCCCTTGAATACTTCAGGCAATTTGGGAATGCTGATATGATACAGTTCTCAGGCAAGGGCAAGAAGGCACAACTGAAAGTGAAAAATCAATTGGGCCACCTTGTTTTGAACAAAAGGGAAGGCTGGAAAGAAGGTGATAGAAAGCTAGAATGCCTTGCCTGAAAATTAGTTTCCTCTAGAAACCCTATGACCCCAATCACTCCATATCATTCAAAAGGCTCAAATATAAGCTCTCTAGTTATGACCATGTAAGTTTTCCCCACATTGAAAAATATGCCAATCAACCAAAATGGAAAAGGGGCACACTGGAGGAACCGGTCACACAAGAAGAACTGAATGAGAGAGCAAGAAGACATCTTCTGAAATTGGCTGACTTGGAACTTCTTGCATAGGTATTCTCTCTGCCAAAGCCTCAAGCAGGAGCAGCTGCCTCATCCTCCACAGCACATCAGGAGGTAGTCCAAACCACAAGTCAAGCTCCCAGCAAAGGCAAGGAAAAAGAGATGGAGCAACAGGTACAACAGGCACAAGTTCAACAACCCCAACAGGTACCACAGCCGCAAAAGGAGCAGCCAAGGCAGGGAGAACAGATAGCAGAGGCCCCAATGGCCACACAGCAACAACCAACACAAATGGCACCTCCCAGGCAAGATTCAAGGATTGATTCTTCTGTCCTCCAAACCCCACAAAGAGAGGACGTGAACAGGAAAAGAGACAGAGAGACTCCCCTTACTGCATCACCAACTCAAGGGGAGAAGAGGCAAAGGCTAAACCCTTTCTCTGAAGAAGAAATTCCAATGGGGCAGACTTCAGGTACAGGCCTGCCCAGCATGGAGGCCTCAGCCAGCTCCTTCCAACAAGAGCAAGAAAGGGCAGCAGGAGGAGAAGTTAGCTCCTTAGGTCAACAGAGGGAAGGTGAGAAAAGCATTAAGCAGCAATTTAAGGACATCAAAAGTAGAAATGAACCTTTAAGGCTGCAATTATATAATCATCTATTGAAAATGGCTCCCACAAACCAGCAAAGACTCATGTCTGCATATGATGCACATGAAGGAAAAATGATTATGAGCCATTTTACACCAGCAGTGTAGCAACCACAGTCAGCTGCAGATTATATCAGGACCAACCTTGAGGTCCTGTCCAAGGACATCCACCCAATGGATCAAATATAATTGCACAAACAAACGGGTGAGATGGTGTATGCCATATTGGCATATAAAACCTTAGTGAATTATAGGCTGCAAAATAGCCTAAATAACACCACTGCACAACTTGAGTTGGAAAGAGCTTCCTCTGAAGCAAAAGACAACAGGATCAAAGCTCTAAAGGAAATCATAATAGAGCTTGGACATGATCCTAAAGATATCAAGGCAGTGCAGGAGATTCTGAAGCTGAGGGATGCTGATATGGCAGCATTGAGAAAAATGGTAAAGATCCCAACAACTCTTCATCCTCAAACAGAAGAGATTGCCCAGCTCAGAGAAGATAAGGATGTAGCTGCTATGCTGATGACATTATATAAAGAGCTCATCCACACCCAAGAGAAGCTGCAGGAATCAGAGGCTACCCTATAGGCAGCATTGCAGTAAAAGAAGGTAGGACAAACCTCACAACCTCCTCCAGAAACAATAAATCTTGAGGAAACCCCTCAAACCGCTGCCCCTCCCAGCCAGCAAACACAACAGGAAGCACCATCCACCTCAGCACCAACAACAGAGCAGGCTGAAAGCCTTGACATGCAAAAGCTGAGGAATGAAATTCAAGCCTTGGAGTCTCAGATGACAGAGTTAAATCAAGCCAAGGACACTATGGCGAAAATCAATGATAAATATGACAAGTCCAAGCAGAATGTGGCTGAAAGAGAAAGCGAGGTAAAGGCTCTTAAGAAGAGAATAACTGAGCTAGAAAAGGAGCTAACACTGGACAAGGTGACATCTGAGCCCAAAAGGGTCCTATGGGCCAATATTGGCCAGTCAATCACAGATCAGTGGGAGTACATTGAGGCCATCCATGAGCAAATAACGCTCATTGGGAAAGCACACAGAGAGATCCAAAGGGCAAGGGCATCTCTAGGCAATATGCCTGAGATTGCCACTAAAATGATAAACGTGCTAAACTACAGGACAAGCTCCTAGCTCATCAAAATGGGAATTGGCAACAGGACAGAGACCATTTCACTGATCAAAAGGGTCCTGACATTAAGAAACCTGATTCAAACCCTAGAAAGAAGAACCCAGGATATGCAAGCAGATATCAATAAATTCCAGAACAGGTTCATGGCATTGAAAAACAGGGGTCTGCCTAGCCTGCTGGAGCTATCAGGAAGGTCACTCTCACATGAAAAATATGCCAAGAGAGTGAACACTTTTGCTGGAAATCAAATTGCAGAGACAGCTAGTACATCAGCAGAAACAGGACCAGCAACAGGACAGACCCTCTTCAACAGGGTGGAAAGTTTATTTTTTATTATGAATGAAATCACACACTTGTTTGATGAGCCTCCACATTTTTACAAGTACACAGAGGCAGATGAGACCATGGGGTCAATTTTGAGGCATCAATTGCCTACATAGGATGTATGGGATAATTTGATACAATTACTGTTAAATCAAAGTCAATAATCATGTTATTACTTTTTGAAAATATTTAAGTTTTCATACACAAGAAGATAAAGACACATCAGCAGGTATGCAGAAAGAGGCTGAGCCAACTCAGCGTAAGTATTCGGCCACCATAGCAGCACTGGCAGTCACAGGTGACAGGGCCGAGAAGCTACAGGAGGACAGAGCTGCACAGACACGTCATTCAGCAGTTATAACAAAGCGCTCAACCGACTCAGTGAACTCCAAAGGTCAAACCATTCTGACAGGAGTAAAGAGCACTTATGTTGTATTAAATGATTGTAATAACTTCTCATCTACTACTCCTGTATGAGTTAAACTAGATATTTATCTCTCAGATGACTCAATGCCTGAGATATTTTGTATGAGACTGCTATATATTCCCCCTCGCATTTGTTAGCAGGGGTTGGACATTGGATGTAAGAGATTGCTCATATCTATTCTGCTCTTCTTTTACTGTAATTCTCAGAGAAGTAATACAAAGGATGATGGAATTTCCAAAGCTCTGTGTTGTTTGATGTTCTGCCGGTGTTTAGCTGAAAGTTGCAGGATTCCTGCGTATCTCATGACAAAATAAGTTTCTCTTGTAACTCTTTGTTATGTGTTTGTCATCTTTCATATCTCTTTCATGTTGCCTATGTTTAAACAGTTAATAGCAAGGAAAAAGAATAGTTCCAAGATTTAATCACAGATTACCCTGAACTCAATCTAAGCTATTTTAAATATTTTTTCTTCAGTTATAGTAATGAAAGAGTAATTCTTAATTGCTACCCTTTTACACTATATCATCACAGTGATTATTGTTTCAGGAATTCAAGTTTGTTCCTGAGGAATATATCCCTTTCTCACATCCCAGCTTAGTGAAAAATTCTTAAATGCTTTTCACTGGTTGTTTGCACTCCATTATCACAATTTAAAGTTTGTTTCATGAATTATCCAAACGGCCTTGTAACTTCAGCTGCATCAAACTCGGGATTTCAAGAAACCAACAGCCAGAGACATCATTGCCCGATGGACTAATTTTACCTGTAGAACTACACTTTAAAAGTTTCAGAAAGACATCCTCCCAACCAAACATAAACCAAAACCTTAATTTCATAACTAGCCTAAAATTCCCACAGAACAGAGACAAACCTTTAAGAGAGAGCCCTCTCTGATTATAGCTGGGCTAGAAGCTATAATCCAAAGATTGGTTAGTGTTTACCCCGGCCGTATTCCCTTGGGAGTCATAGGGAACAACCTGGGTGTTAACATAATGGTGACTCCACTGGGGACTTTTCAGGATTTAAAAAAAAATATATATTGTATGTCTGCTAAAATTACACTTAAAACCTGAATGTCAGTCAAGAAGCCTTTAAAGTTGTTTCTATACCAATACTTACAGCCTCAAGGAAGAGTTGATTCAGGTAACCTTTATACTCATTTTGAGATACATATAGCCTTTGAAAAATCTTCTCCAGTCCTTGTAAGACATAAATTTTCCCAAAAAACTCAAAGAGACTAGCTCAGAAGCTGGCTCCCAAGAAGAATCTTCGGTACACTAGGGCAAATCCTGACCCAAAACCCACCCACTCTCTTTGAAAATCCTAATACAATCTCTAAATTCATCAAGAAGCAGCAAGGGCCAGATAATCTTACTGACCTTAGTCCAGAGACAATTCACCCCAACCCCATCTCCACTCCAATCAAGGTTCTTTTTCAGTCCACCCCTAATTCCCCTAGTTCTCCATCCACATCCCAAACTCCTCCTCCCACATCCTCATCCCCCACACATACCCCCTTGACCTCATCCCGCACACATACCCCCTTGACCAATACTCTAGGTTTTTCCATACATATTACCCCTATGGTACCCATTATTCCTTTCATCCCAGTCGTCCCTGTCAATCCCCCAAACCTTGTGAATATGGCTATGAGATATGCACCTCTGCAATTACCTGCTAATCCTGCAGCTCTACCTCAGGATTACCAAGCCAAAATCTCATATTTTGACTCCACTGGCCCTTACTCTGCTATTAAGCATGCCAAAAGAGAATGCAGGATCATTTTGAGAACTATGAGATAGATGACGAGAGTGTGAGGATGAGAATTTTTGTCCAAATCTTAACAGGTGATGTCCGAACTTGGTTTAGGTCACTTCCTGCAAATACCATCACAACCCCTGATGAGCTTTACCATGCTTTCACCAACAGATGGGAGAAAAAGAAGGACCCCTTACATATACTTGGTGAATATGACATGATTAAGAGAGGTCCTCAAGAGACAGTTCTGGAGTACTGTGCTAGGTTCAATAATGTATACAATCCAATACCCCAAAACTTAAGACCTCCTCCTGATTTGGCCTTATACAAATTCCCAGATGGATTTGACCCTGATATGGCTTATCAATTGAAAGAAAGAGCCCCTCAAACCCTTGAAGAAGCACAAAAGGTTGCTGTCACAGTTGAGGAAAACCTAATTGCTAAGAGGAACAGGGCAAGATTGGAAAAAAGAGTTGCCTTTAAAGAGGAACCCTCAGCCTTTGACCAGAAATTGGATGCAATAATCTCTGGTATGAAGAGGTTGGGTGACAGAGTGGAATCTGTGGAGAGGAAGTCATCATGGGAAGCACCACCAAACAACTCTAACAGGAATCCAAACTTTAGGAGAAATCAAAACCCAAATGTGGGCAAAGCCAATATTGATCCAGAAATAAGACCTCCATTCCAGGAAAACTATGCGGAAACATCCACTTCAGATGAACAAGTGGATGATACCCATATCCACCTAATGGGCCTTGATGATGAGCACCAAGTCTTCCTAAGTCAAGAAGATCAAGAAGATGAAGACAGTAAACAATTCCAAACCAATTCAGGTGAGTCATTTGACTTCAAACAAGGCTATGACACCGCTGTTTATGAAGTCCATAAACAATACAAACTGAGAAGCAGGACTGTAAACATAACACAGCCTCGAACAACAAAGGATAGACTGCAACCCAAGAGTGCCATAGTAACAGAACCAATGAATACAACTGATTCACTCACAAAGGAAATAACTATTGAAGAAGTTATTGAACAAACACAGAAGCCACAAGCTGCACCATCTGTACAGCCTAATCCAAGCAAAAAGCCTCAAGAGGTGAATGAAAAACACAAGCCCCAAGATCAATAAAAGGATCAAGAAGAAACCTTACTAAACAAAGAAAAGGTGGTCATCCACAACACTAAGGTCCAATCTGAAAAACCCTTTGACTTGGAAGCCGAAATTGGCAAACTGAAAATAGCCATTCCTCTTGCAGAGCTAGCCAAGCATGACATCTATAAACAACAGATTGAGAAGTCCCTCCAACTCACTCAAAGCAAAGATAATGTCAATGTGTTGGATGACACCCCAAAATTGTTGTTTGGTCCAGAGGTCGATGGAAAAACAGCAGGCACAGGGATATTACCATTTTATGTTAGCTTGCACATCCATGACAAGATATTACATAATGCAATGTTTGACTCAGGGGCCTCTCATAACCTGATGCCCAAATCAGTCATGGAAAGGCTGAATCTAGATATTACTAGGCCATATAAGGACCTATTCTTGTTTGATTCCATCCAAGTGAAGTGTCTAGGCTTGATAAAAGATTTGTGTGTATCCCTGGTCCAATACCCAAATAAAACAATCTTGATGGATGTTGTTGTTGCGGATATCCCACCCAAATATGGGATGTTATTATCAAGATCATGGGGGGCTAAAATTCAAGGGTCCCTTCAATTGGACATGTCCTATGCTACAATCACAGTCTTTGGTCAACCCAAGAGACTATATAGAGAGTCACTCATGAAATACATGGTCAGCACTGTAGAGAAGCCTCAAAACTTCCCCATATATGATGTCCATTCTGACATAGACTCATATATCCTGTTCAATGACAATACAGGTCACACAGATAATGAAGAAATCCAGATAACCAAAACAGATCTGCATATTAATGAAGGAAATCCTGACATAGAAACATTGATTGAGTCAAAAGAGGAGAATGTCCAAGAGAACAAATCAAATGATGATGAAACCAAGACACTTAAACAAGATCAGGAGTCTAATAAACAAACTGCTGCTCTAAAAGAAAAGTTAATCCCATCAAATGAAAAGGTTGTCCTAGAAGTCAAACTAAATGAACAACCTAAACTTCAACTCACAAGTCCAGAACACAGAGATACTATTCAACCTCCCCTAGAACAGGAGATCCTATGGTTCCTAGAATTTGATGGATCAGTTAACAAATTAGGGGCAGGGGCTGGAGTGTGGGTGCATAACAAACAAAACAACCATGCAGAGGGCCGAGCCTATAGACTAAACTTCAGGTGCACTAACAACATGGCTGAGTATGAAGCTCTACTACTAGGCCTCAAGTTAGTACAATCCCTACAAGCCATAAAAGTGTCAATCCTAGGGGATTCAGACCTAGTTGTCCAACAAGTGAAAGGAAACTTTGTCACTAATGAAAAAAGACTGAGGTCCTATAGATCTGCTGCTACTGAGCTACTAGAGGCCTTCACTGAATTCCAGATTGCCAAAATTCCTAGGGCGCAGAATCTTCATGCTCATAGTTTAGCCACATTTGCAAGTACCTGTAAGCTGCCTTTTGAGCCCCATCACTATTTCACAGCCGAGGTAAAACACAGACCATCTATCCCAAACAATGTTAAGGACTGGCAGGTGTTTAATGATGACACACAAATAAACAATTTCTTGACTTTGCAGGAAGAGTTCTCAGGTCTTAACATTGACACTGAGACAGCAAGTCAATCACAAAGACTTGAGACAGCAAGTCAATCACAAATACATGGTAAACATAATAACCAAGCAGTATCACCCAAAATAGTTAATCAAATGCTACATCCTACAATCTTCAACAAACACAACATACAAGAAATCCAACAAATTAAATATGAGGAGATAGCTGATTATGAAACTGAGGTGGTACAATTAAAGGACAATTTTCTTCCAATAGGCTTAGCTCCTTTAGAAGACATTTTTGACTCCAATGATGTTCCCAATAAACCAAAATTGCAACCCCTCAACACTACCATAGAAGAGCATAACATTGGGACGGTTAAACAACCCAAAATCATAAAACTATCTGCTGCATTGCCTCCTGACCAAAAGCCTAAATACATTGACCTTTTTAAAGAATTTCAGGATGTATTTGCATGGAGTTATGAGGATCTAAAATCCTATGACACCTCTGTAATACAACACACTATCCCACTAAAGCCAGATCAGAAGCCCTTTAAACAAAAATTGAGAAGAATCAATCCTATGCTCCTCCCAGCAATGGAACAAGAGGTACAAAAAATGTTCAAAGCAGGCATTATAGCACCAATTAGATTTTCTGATTGGGTTTCAAATTTGGTCCCCACAAGGAAGAAAACTGGGGAAATCAGGCTCTGTGTTGATTTAAGAAACCTCAACCAAGTATCATTGAAAGACAATTATCCCCTACCCAAGATGGATCACATCCTGCAGAGAGTAGTAGGTGCCTCAAGAATTTCCTTGCTTGATGGCTTCTCAGGCTTCAACCAGATCTTAGTCCATCCTGATGATTAGGACAAAACTGCATTTACAACCCCATGGGGAACCTTTAAATATGTTAAAATGCCATTTGGTTTGAAAAATGCAGGGGCTACATTCCAAAGAGCAATGGACATTGCGTTTTCTAAAGAGATTCATGACTTCCTTGTCATTTATTTAGATGATCTCACACCTTTTTCCAAATCTGACCAAGAGCACTTGAAACATCTAAGGCAGATATTCACAACTTGTAGGAAATATGAAATTTCCTTAAACCCTAAGAAATCCTTGTTTGGTTTGGAGGAAGGTAAACTCCTGGGTCACATTATTTCCAAAGATGGCATCAGAATTGACCCAGACAGAATCCAGGCCATCTTACAAATGCCTCATCCGAGAAATATAAAGGAATTACAAGCCTTTTTGGGCAAAATCAACTTTCTAAGGAGATTTATCCCAAACCTGGCTGAGCTGATCAGATTGCTTAATAACATGCTTAAAAAGGATTCAAAAGTAAAATGGACAGTAGAAGCAAGCCAAGCTTTTGAAGGCATCAAGTTTTACCTCACTCAAACCCCTGTCTTAACCAACCCTCAGTTTGATAGACAATTCATCATATTTTCCTTCGCTTCCCAACACACAATTGCTGCAGTTTTACTACAAAAAGATGACCAAGGGAATGAGAAACCCATTGCTTTCTTTAGTAAATATCTTAGAGATGCACCCCTCAAGTACCATATCATGGAAAAACAAGCATATGCTTTGGTTAAAGCTATTAAGGACTTTAGGATATACATCCTATACTCCCGTGTAATAGCCTATGTACCTAGCCCAATTGTTAAAGATATACTTACTCAAGAGAACTTAGAGGGTAGAAGAGGAAAATGGATTGCAAACATTCTAGAATTTGATATTGAAATAAAACCTACAAAACTTATAAAAGGGTAGGGTTTGGCCAAATTAATGTCTGAAACAAATTTCCAAGCCCTAGACATCAACCAACTGGACAGTGAACCGGAGCTGGCGACTCCAAAGATGAATGTAGCCTTTGAACAATCCCCCTGGTATTCTGATATTTGTTATGTGTTACAAAACCTGTGTGCTCCCCCAGGGATGTCCAGAACTAAGTGTAGGTTCTTAAAAATGAAAGCTTTAAAATTTTGTGTTATGGATGGAAATCTGCTCTCGAAAAACCATGAGGGTATCCTATTAAATTGTTTAATTGAAAATGAAGCTAATAAGATCATGGAAGAATTTCATGCAGGTGATTGTGGTGGACATTTGTATTGGAAGTCCATTGTGGATAAGATACTGAGAGCTGGATACTATTGGCCTACTGTCTTCTCTGATGTCAAGAAATTTACTACTTCATGTCATAAATGTCAAGTGTTTGAAGGAAAGAGACAGTTACTGCCACTACCTTTAAGGCCTATTGCAACAGAGAGACCATTTCAGCAATGGGGCTTGGATTTCATTGGAGAAATTAATCCCTCATCTTCAGGCCAACATAATGGATTCTAACAGCTACGACTACTTCACTAAATGGATTGAGGCAATTCCATGCAGACAAGCAAATGATTCCACTACATTCGTTCTTGAGACAATATCCTTGCTAGATTTGAATTCCCTGATAAGATTAACAGACAAGCTGCTGCTTTCAGGATCTAAGAAGTGGCACTTCTACCACAAATTCCACATTACTTGGGCCATTCTACTGCATATTATCTCAAGGAAATGCCTTGCAGAATCATCATAAAAGCCTGGTAACATGATAAAAGTGTTAGAGGGAGAACAAAAAGAATTGGCATAAGAAACTTGTCAATGCCTTATGGCAGATAGATAACAACCAAGAATCAATTTGGGTTCAGCCATATGAAAGTTAGTCTATGGATTAGAAGCCAAATTTCCTTCATCACTAGGGATCCCTGTTATGAAGCTACTTCAAGAAATTCAAGCGGAGCCAAATGATATGCAAAGGAGGGTGAATCAAATTATATGCTTACAGCAAACCAGAGACCAAGTTTACAACAGAGTTCAAATCCTACAAGAGAAGCTCAAGAAAGCTTTTGACAGAAAGACCAAGGCTGAAGATTTCAACATGGGTGACAAAGTTCTAAAGTGGGATTCAAGAAGAGAAAATAAAGGAAAGCATGGAAAGTTTGACTCCCTTTGGAGGGGACCGTTTCTCATCCAAGCAGTACAGGGAAACAACACCTACTTTCTCAAGAATCTTGATGAAACTGATTTGGATGAATGTCCTGTCAATGGCAGGATGCTGAAACACTATTTTGAATACCTTCCATGAGTGCAGCATGGCTGCCCTTGTACATAATTGTATAGTGCTTTCTTTAAAAACATGTGAATAATTTAAATTTTTAGGATCTTGCAGAAGCAGGGAAATGTTGTACTTCAGCAAGTTATAAATATGACAGTCTGCAATTTTGAGGTTTCAAGGATGAAAAAGCTCCAAGTTTTGAAACAATAGCCAAGAGGCTAAGGCATGCTGACCTGCTGTTCTTGGTCTTTCAAAGAGAAAAACCATCCCCATGTGGAGCCACTGTTGGATACCTCATATTTCATGATTGGCAAACTCAAATGCCAAATATGCTCTGCTTTGCTGATTCAAAGATCCCATATTTCCATGGAAAGGCAAGGTGTGTACATGCCTTCATGTCTATTAAATTCTGATGGATGGTCCAACAGTCCAATCTGGATCATGCCATGTTTCAATTTTTTGTTGTAGAATAGAAAAAGAAATCTGTCCAAACTGTTTAATCTTGGCAGATTAGTAGTTAGGCAGAGAAACTAAGGTTCCCAACTGCTTAATCTAGGGCCTTGGAAGAAATAAGGGTAGTGCTAGATAGGAAATCAAAGGAAAAAGCCAATGGAAAAGAAAAGCCACATAAAGGGTCTGCAAGTCCAAGTGCACCCTCCAAGAAGAAACAAAAAATGCTAGGCAAGTAATTGGGTAGGTAGATGGGGTTGCAGAAGTGGTGTTCCTATCAAGCTGAATTTTGCTGATTAAATACAAGGAAAACAACATCAGGAAGCATGTCTAACTTCCCTTTTTCCTGATTCATCACTCATTACTAACATCCCTTCACCAAGTGTTTAAGAGAGAGATTCAAGGTTTTATATTGGTTCTTATTGCCTTTGAAAGCCACATTTCTTGTGCAAAGTTCTTTTCATTTTGATCTACTCTTTAAACTAAGTTGTTTTCAAGAAGACTTAGTAATTTCACTCCTCATTCACCTTCTCCCTCCATATTAACCTCTAACCTCTATTATCTAACTCCCTATGTCACCCTTCCCTACTATTATAACACCATGGTGTATAAACCCTAATCATTCTATAAATATCCCCTCCTTGGCACTATAGCCATATGTTTCACTACCAGGGAATCAAATTGACATCTGGTCAGTTTGAGAACCCAGCCCTAACCTCTTGTCTCCCCCAGAACTCATTTTCCCATTCAATCCTTCACTTTGCCTAAAGAAACCTTGGAAAAACCCTTTGCACCCTTCTAACCCACCCAAAAGGCAAAAATACCCTGAAAACTCATTTTCTTTGCCTTATCCTAAGTTTGGAGGCCTTTGTGAGCTTTATATACGAAAAAACCCATTTATCCAAAGTTCCGAGGCATATGCGACTTTGTAAAAGAAATTGCATCAAAAACCCATTTTTTCCTAAGTTTCGGGATTTTATCCACCTTTGCAAAAATACATTACAAACCAATGAAATTCATTAATATCCCTAAGGGTCCCGCTGGGCGCAAATACCATGAAAAATATTATTTTAATCCCCGCCCGATGTCGTATCCTCCGTGCAAATCACTGGCCCGATGACCGTCCGATCAAGCCTTTTTCATCCGACGGCGGACGCGGATATCGGACCAGCCCCGACGTCTGAACGATATCGTCCAATATCTATCAGACGCTGACGTCAGGCCAGGTCCACACGTCGCCCCAAAAACACATCGGAGCCCCCTCTGACAGATTACTTTCCGTAGCATAAGCGGCCCAATATTGCGCCACCTGTCTGCCAGCGTCAGCGCCGCCTCACTGCCTGTGTCATCGTCGCGTCCGCATCTCCCGTCCACCATTGCTCCACCTGTGTGCCACCTCACCACCCCCATGGACCAGTCATAGGCCACCACGTCACCTGATGATGTCATGCTGACGTCATCCAACCCTGACCCACCTGGTGATGTCATGCTGATGTCATCCAAAAAAGGCACGAATGACCCAAAAAAGCCATATTTTGTCAATTTTCGCGTTCTTTTTGCACTTTTGGAAAAAAATATTGTTGCGCTCTCTGCATGTAATTTACGACCAATTGCACCAGCTTGCTCAGAATCGACCAGGAGACCTTCCGCGCGCCTACCCACCTGCATTGGTGACCCGACCCATCGATTTACCAGGTATTTCTCCCTGCAAGTCTTCTCAAAACTGGTTTTTTGTCTGTAATAACAAAAAACTCACTTAAAGCTCTGAAGACACATAATTCACCAGAAAATTCCCTGCACCCAGCTCCCACTGGAAAAGTTAATGGTCGAAATTCATTAGCCGAGCCTATTTGGACTAAAATTTCAGTGAAAAGCCTGCATTTTCATTCGCGCAGTCGTGAACAGAAACCCAGAACCTACATTTAACTATTGAAGAAGGTCTGTTAAAGACAGAGATTTTCCTTCCCAAGTAACTAAAACAGTATTTCAATTGCTTCAAACTTGCCCTCTTACCCTTCATTTCTCAATTTACCTCTTCACTCAGGCAGTGCTCTTGCTCTATTGTCCAGTCTAAGAAACAAGCAGTCCATATACAAAACAGAATCCAAGAAATCATGGAGACTCCAGTTGCACCTGTGGCCCTCAATTTTTCCCCTTTGAATGCCCCTCAGAGAGAGCTGGAGTGGCCGGATTTGGCAGACTTGGACTACCAAACCTCAGAGGACTCCTCATCACGCAGCAAGTTCCACCTCCACCTGTTGAATGAGCTTAAAGCCAAACATGTGGAAGGGACAGACATACTAGGCATTTGGGATTCCTTCCTCCCAATTTTCAGGCTCCCTCAGGTCAACCAATTCCCTGACCTGATTCATCTGTGTGTTGTCTGCTATGACCCCATTCAAAGAGCTGTGCTTGACCCTTCAAGCTCATTTGTATTCTACATGACCCCTGAAGCCATTAGAGAGATGCTACAGTTCAAAACTCAGAAGAAATTGGTCCCCTTGTCTCTATTAGATTTGATAAACCAAGGAGCGAGGATGCTGACAGATGCACAAGTCACAAAGCTCAACCAATTGTTTATTAAAAACTATGATACTGTGTGGTACCCTCCTATTTTTGATGGTTACCTCAATCAACTGGGTGTAGATCTAGCAGACATGATCAGTTCCATCTTGGGGTACAAATCAGTTGAATTTATTGATGAAACTGTACTGGTGATGATGACTATGTTTTCCCCTGACAAAACTCCAATCTATTATGATTATGCCACATACATATCAGATAAGATACATGAGGAGTTTTTGAACCTGTCAAGAGAGAAGGTGTTCAGATACACCTCCTACATCTACCACCTCATTTTATATTATCAACATGAGAATTTCTCCTTCATTGTCAAGAGAACAGATGCACAAGGCAATCCAAGGTCAGTAGTGTACTGGACCTCAGTATTTCGTTGCAGAGCCTACTCTCCATATACCTACTATGAATTTATAGAACTCTTCATACACCTAGCCATGTCTTTATTCTTAAGCTCGCCTCCTCCAAGACTGACTAATGAGATGCAGAGAATCCTGCAGTTATCCAAAGTGTAGAGCATTGGGGATTGGTACTTTTACCAAAACTACACTATAATCAGAATATATGGGTGTGAGTTACCCCCATACAGATTGCCCAAATATGTGCCCATGAGACTATTTGCCCTTGAATACTTCAGGCAATTTGGGAATGCTGGTATGGTACACTTTGCAGGCAAGGGCAAGAAGGCACAGCTAAAGGTGAAAAATCAATTGGGCCACCTTGTTTTGAACAAAAGGGAAGGCTGGAAAGAAGCTGATAGAAAGCTAGAATGCCTTGGCCTGAAGACAAGCTTCCTTTGGAAGCCCTATGACCCCAATCACTCCATATCATTCAGAAGGCTCAAATACAAGCTCTCTAGTTATGACCATGTGAGTTTTCCCCACATTGAAAAATTTGCCAATCAACCAAAATGGAAGAGGGGCACACTGGAGGAACCGGTCACACAAGAAGAACTGAATGAGAGAGCTAGAAGACATCTTCTGAAATTGGCTGACCTGGAATCTCCTTCACAGGTATTCGCTCTGCCAAAGCCTCAAGCAGGAGCAACAGCCTCATCCTCTACAGCACATCAAGAGGCAGTCCAAACTGCAAACCAAGCTCAGAGCAAAGGCAAGGAGAAGGAGATGGAACAGGAACAGGTTCAGCAGGGACAGGTTCTGCCACCCCAACAAGTACAACAGCAAAAGGAGCAGCCAGGGCAGGAGGAACAGACAACAGAGGCCCCAATGGCCACACAGCAACAGCCAACACAAATGGCACCTCCCCGGCAAGACTCAAGGATTGACTCTTCTGTCCTCCAAACCCCTCAAAGGGAGGACGTGCTGTCACCCAACCTCTTCATACCATAGATTATTGCATCCAATTTCTGGTCAAAGGCTGAGGGTTCCTCTTTAAAGGCAACTCTTTTTTCCAATCTTGCCCTGTTCTTCTTAGCAATTAGGTTTGCCTCAACTATGACAGCAACCTTTTGTGCTTCTTCAAGGGTTTGAGGGGCTCTTTCTTTCAATTGATAAGCCATATCAGGGTCGAATCCATCAGGGAATTTGTATAAGGCCAAATCAGGAGGAGGTCTTAAGTTTTGGGGTATTGCATTGTATACATTATTGAACCTGGCACAGTACTCCAGAACTGTCTCCTGAGGACCTCTCTTAATCATGTCATATTCACCAAGTATATGCAAGGGATCCTTCTTCTTCTCCCATCTGTTGGTGAAGGCTTGGTAAAGCTCATCAGGGGTTGTGATGGTATTTGCAGGAAGTGACCTGAACCAGGTTCGGACATCACCTGTTAAGCTTTGGACAAAAATTCTCATCCTTACACTCTCATCATCTATCTCATAGTTCTCAAAATGATCTTGCATTCTCTTGGCATGTTGAATAGCAGAGTAAGGGCCAGTGGAGTCAAAATATGAGATTTTGGCTTGGTAATCCTGAGGTAGAGCTACAGGATTGGCAAGTAATTGCAGAGGTTCATATCTCATAGCCATATTCACAAGGTATGGGGGATTGACAGGGACAACTGGGATAAAAGGAACAATGGGTATCACAGGGGTAAGGGGTGTAGCAGAACCTAGAGTGTTGATCAAGGGAGTATGTGTGGGGGATGATGATGTGGGAGGAGGGCTTTGAGATGTGGATGGAGAACTAGGGGAATTAGGGGAGGAGCGAAAAAGGACCTTTATTGGAGTGGTGATGGGGTTGGGGTGAACTGTCTCTGGACTTAAGTCAGCAAGTTTATCTGGCCCTTGCTGCCTCTTGATAATTTTAGGGATTGTATTAGGATTTTCAAAGACAGTAGGAGGGTTTGGGTCAGGATTTTCCCTAGTGTACCGGAGATTCTTCTTGGGAGCCAGCTTCTGAGATAGTCTTTTTGAGTTTTTAGGAAAATTTTGTATAGCAAGGACTGGACAGGATTTTGAAAGACTCTATGTATCTCCAAATGAGTATAAAGATTACCTGAATCAACTCTTCCTTGAGGCTGTAGGTGTTGGTACAGAAACAACTTTAAAGGCTTCTTGACTGATATTCAGATTTTAAGTGTAATTTTTAGCAGACATACAGTATTTTCTAAATCCTGAAGAGTTCCCCAGTGGCATCGCCATTTATGTTAACACCCAGGTTGTTCCCTATGACTCCCAAGGGAATACGGCTGGGGTAACCACTAACCAATTTTTGGATTACAGCTTCTAGCCCAGCTGTAGTCAGAAAGGGCTCTCTCTTTAAGGTTTGTCTCTGTCCTATGGAAATTTTAGGCTAGTTATGAAATTGAGGTTTTTGGTTTATGTTTGGTTGGGAGGATGTCTTTCTGAAACTTTAAAGTTGTAGTTCTGCAGGTAAAATTAACCCATTGGGCAATGGAGTCTGTGGCTGTTGGTTATTTGAAATCTTGAATTTGATGCAGCTGGAGTTACAGGGCCTTTTAGATACTTTATGAAACAAACTTTAAATTGTGATAATGGAGTGTAAACAACCAGTGAAAAGCAATTAAGAATTTTTCACTAAGCTGGGATGTGAGAAAGGGATGTATTTCCTTAGGAGCAAACTTGAATTCCTGAAACAATAATCACTGTGATGATATAGTGTGAAAGGGTAGCAGTTAAGAATTACACTTTCATTACTATAACTGAAGAAAAGACATTTACAATAACTTAGATTGAGTTCAAGGTAATCTGTGATTAAGTCTTGGAACTATTCTTTTTCCTTGCTATTAACTGTTTAAACATGGAAACATGAAAGATATATGAAAGATCAACAAACATATAACAAAGAGTTACAAGAGAAACCTATTGAGTCATGAGATACACAGGAATCCTGCAACTTTCAGCTAAGCACCAGACAAGATCAAACAACACAGAGCTTTGGAAATTCCATCATCCTTTGTATTATTTCTCTGAGAATTACAGTAGAAGAGGATCAGAATAGATATGAAATATTTCTTACATCCAATGTCCAACCCCTGCTAAAAAATGCGAGGGGGAATATATAGCAGTCTCATACAAAATATCTCAGGAATTGAGTCATCTGAGAGGGAAAATATCTTCATTAACTCGTACAGAAATTACAGATAGAAAGTTATTACAATCTTTAATGAAACATTAAAGGCTCTTAACTCCTGTCAGAACACTTTGACCTTTAGAGCTCACGGAGTTGGTTGAGCACTTTGTTATAACTGTTGAATGACGTGTCTGTGCAAATCTGTCCTCCTGTAGCTTCTCGGCCCTGTCACCTGTGACTGCCAATGCTGTTTTGGTGGCCGAATATTCCTGCTGAGTTGGCTCAGCCTCTTTCTGCATACCTGTTGATGTGTCTTTATCTTCCTGTGTATGAAAATTTAAATATTTTCAAAAAGTAATAATCATAATTACTGACTTTGATTTAACAGTAATTGTATCAAATTATCCCACACATCCTGTGTAGGCAATTGATGCCTCAAAATTGACCCCATGGTCTCATCTGCCTCTGTGTACTTGTAAAAATGGGGAGGCTCGTCAAACGAGTGTGTGATTTCATTCATAATAAAAAACAAACTTTCCACCCTGTTGAAGAGGGTCTGCCCTGTTTCTGGTCCTGTTTTTGCTGATGAACTAGCTGCCTCTGAAATTTGATTTCCAGCAAAAGTGTTCACTCTCTTAGCATATTTTTCATGTGAGAGCAATTTTCCTGATGGCTCCAGCAGGCTAGGAAGACCCTTGTTCTGCAATGCCATGAACCTGTTCTGGAATTTGTTGATATCTGCTTGCATATCCTGGGTTCTTCTTTCCAGGGTCTGAATCAGGTTTCTTAATGTCAGGACCCTTTTGATCAGTAAGATGGTCTCCGTCCTATTTCCAATTCCCATTTTGATGAGCTAGGAGCTTGTCCTGTAGTTTAGTACGTTTATCATTCTAGTGGCAATCTCAGGCATATTGCCTAGAGATGCCCTTGCCCGTTGTATCTCTCTGTGTGATTTTCCAATGAGCGTTATTTTCTCATGGATGGCCTCAATATACTCCCACTGATCTCTGATGGACTGGCCAATATTGCCCCATAGGACCCTCTTGAGTTCAGATGTGACCTTATCTAGTGTGAGCTCTTTTTCTAGCTCAGTTATTCTCTTCTTAAGAGCCTTTACCTCCCTCTCTCTTTCAGCCACATTCTGCTTGGACTTGTCATATTTTTCATTGATTTTCGCCAGAGTGTCTTTGGCTTGATTTAACTCTGACATCTGAGACTCCAAGACTTGAATTTCATTCCTCAGCTTTTTCATATCAAGGCTTTCAGCCTGCTCTGTTGTTGGTGCTGAGGTGGATGGTGCTGCCTGTTGTACCTGCTGGCTGGGAGGGGCAGTGGTTTGAGGGATTTCCTCAAGATTTATTGTTTCTGGTGGAGGTTGTGAGGTTTTTCCTACCTCCTTTTGTTGTAATGCTGCTTGCAGGATAGCCTCTGATTCTTGCAGCTTCTCTTGGGTGTGGATGAGCTCTTTATAGAATTTCATCAGCATAGCAGCTGCATCCTTATCTTGTCTGAGCTGGGCAATCTCTTATGTTTGAGGATGGAGAGTTGCTGGGATCTTTATCATTTTTCTCAATGCTGCCATATCAGCATCCCTCAGCTTCAAAATCTCCTGCAATGCCTTGACATATTTAGGATCATGTCCAAGCTCTATTATGATTTCCTCCAGAGCTTTGATCCTGTTGTCTTTTGCTTGAGAGGAAGCCCTTTCCAGCTCAAGTTGTGCAGTGGTGTTGTTCAGGCTATTTTGTAGCCTATAATTCACTAGGGTTTTATCTGTCAATGTGGCATAGACCATCTCACCCATTTGTTTATGCAATTCTATTTGATCCATTGGGTGGATGTCTTTGGACAGGACCTCCAGGTTGGTCCTGATATAATCTGCAGCTGACTGTGGTTGCTGCCTGTTGGTGTAAAATGGCTCATAATCATTTTTCCTTCATGTGCATCATATGCAGACATGAGCCTTTGCTGGTTCGTAGGGGCCATTTTCAATAGATGATTATATAATTGCAGCTTTAAAGGTTCATTTCTGCTTTTGATGTCCTTAAATTGCTGCTTAATGCTTTTCTCACCTTCCCTCCTTTGACCTGAGGAGCTAACTTCTCCTACTGCTGCCCTGTCTTGTTCTTGTTGAAAGGAGCTGGCTGAGGCCTCCATGCTGGGCAGGCCTGTACCCGAAGTCTGCCCCATTGGGATTTCTTCTTCAGAAAAAGGATTTAGCCTTTGCCTCTTCTCCCCTTGAGTTGGTGATGTAGTGAGGGGAGTCTCTCTGTCTCTTTTTCTGTTCACGTCCTCCCCTTGAGGGGTTTGGAGGACAGAAGAGTCAATCCATGAGTCTTGCCGGGGAGGTTCCATTTGTGTTGGCTATTGCTGTGTGGCCATTTGGGCCTCTGTTGTCTGTTCCTCCTGCCCTGGCTGCTCCTTTTGTTGTTGTACCTGTTGGGGTGGCAGAACCTGTCCCTGCTGAACCTGTTCCTGTTCCATCTCCTTCTCCTTGCCTTTGCTCTGAACTTGGTTTGCAGTTTGGACTGCCTCTTGATGTGCTGTAGAGGATGAGGCAGTTGCTCCTTCTTGAGGCTTTGGCAGAGCGAATACCTGTGAAGGAGATTCCAAGTCAGCCAATTTCAGAAGATGTCTTCTAGCTCTCTCATTCAATTCTTCTTGTGTGACCGGTTCCTCCAGTGTGCCCCTCTTCCATTTTGGTTGATTGGCAAATTTTTCAATGTGGGGAAAACTCACATGGTCATAACTAGAGAGCTTGTATTTGAGCCTTCTGAATGATATGGAGTGATTGGGGTCATAGGGCTTCCAGAGGAAGCTGGTCTTCAGGCCAAGGCATTCTAGCTTTCTATTAGCTTCTTTCCAGCCTTCCCTTTTGTTCAAAACAAGGTGGCCCAATTGATTTTTCACCTTTAGCTGTGCCTTCTTGCATGTCATCATTCCCAAATTTCCTGAAGTATTCAAGGGCAAATAGTCTCATGGGCACATACTTGGGCAGTCTGTATGGGGGTAACTCACACCCATATATTTTGATTACGGTGTAGTTTTGGTAAAAGTACCAATCCCCAATGTTGTACACTTTTGATAATTGCAGGATTCTTTGCATCTCATCAGTTAGTCTTGGAGGAGGTGAGCTTAAGAATAAAGACATGGCTGGGTGGATGAAGAGGTCTATGAATTCATAGTAGGTGTATGGAGAGTAGGCTCTGCAATGGAACACTGAGGTCTAGTACACCATGACCTTGGATTGCCTTGTGCATCTGTTCTCTTGAAAATGAAGGAGAACTTCTCATGTTGATAATATAGAATGAGGTGGTAGATGTAGGAGGTGTATCTGAACACCTTCTCTCTTGACAGGTTCAAAAACTACTCATGCATCTTATCTGATATGTATGTGGCATAATCATAATAGATTGGAGTTTCACCAGGGGAAAACATAGTCATAATCACCAGTACAGTTTCATCAATAAATTGAACTGATTTGTACCCCAAGATGGAACTGATCATGTCTGATAGATCTACACCCAGTTGATTGAGGTAACCATCAAAAATAGGAGGGTACAGCACAGTATCAGAGTTTTTAATAAACAATTGGTTGAGCTTTGTGACTTGTGCATCTGTCAGCATCCTCGCTCCTTGGTTTATCAAATCTAATAGAGACAAGGGGACCAATTTCTTCTGAGTTTTGAACTGTAGCATCTCTCTAATGGCTTCAGGGGTCATGTAGAATACAACTGAGCCTGAAGGGTCAAGCACAGCTCTTTGAATGGGGTCATAGCAGACAGCACACAGATGAATCATGTCAGGGAATTGGTTGACCTGAGGGAGCCTGAAAATTGGGAGGAAGGAATCCCAAATGCCTAGTATGTCTGTCCCTTCCACATGTTTGGCTTTAAGCTCATTCAGCAGGTGGAGGTGGAACTTGCTACGTGATGAGGAGTCCTCTGAGATTTGGTAGTCCAAGTCTGCCAAATCCTGCCACTCCAACTCTCTCTGAGGGGCATTCAAAGGGGCAACATTGAGGGCCACAGGTGCAACTGGAGTCTCCATGATTTCTTGGATTCTATTTTGTATATGGACTGCTTGTTTCTTAGACTGGACAATAGAGCAAGAGCACTGCCTAAGTGAAGAGGTAAATTGAGAAATGAAGGGTAAGAGGGCAAGTTTGCAGCAATTGAAATACTGTTTTAGTTGCTTGGGAAGGCAAATCTCTGTCTTTAACAGACCTTCTTCAATAGTTAAATGTAGGTTCTGGGTTTCTGTTCACGACTGCGCGAACGAAAATGCAGGTTTTTCACTGAAATTTTAGTCCAAATAGGCTCGGCTAATGAATTTCGACCGTTAACTTTTCCAGTGGGAGCTGGGTGCAGGTAATTTTCTGGTGAATTATGTGTCTTCAGAGCTTTAAGTGAGTTTTTTGTTATTACAGACAAAAAACCAGTTTTGAGAAGACTTGCAGGGAGAAATACCTGGTAAATCGATGGGGCGGGTCACCAATGCAGGTGGGTAGGCGCGCGGAAGGTCTCCTGGTCGATTCTAAGCAAGCTGGTGCAATTGGTCGTAAATTGCATGCAGAGAGCGCAACAATAGTTTTTTCCAAAAGTGAAAAAAGAACGCGAAAATTGACAAAATATGGCTTTTTTGGGTCATTCGTGCCTTTTTTGGATGACGTCAGCATGACGTCACCAGGTGGGTCAGCATCGGATGACGGCAGCATGACGTCATCAGGTGACATGGCAGCCTATGACTGGTCCATGGGGGTGGTGAGGTGGCAGACAGGTGGAGCAATGGTGGACGGGAGATGCGGACGCGACGATGACGCAGGCAGTGAGGCGGCACTGACGTTGGCAGACAGGTGGCGCAATATCGGGCCGCTTATGCTACGGAAAGGAATCTGTCAGAGGGGGCTCCGATGTGTTTTGGGGGCGACGCATGGACCCGGCCTGACGTCAGTGTCTGACAGATATCGGACGATATCGTTCGGACGTCGGGGCCAGTCCGATATCTGCATCAGCCGTCGGATGAAAAAGGCTTGATCGGACAGTCATCAGGCCAGTGATCTGCACGGAGGATACGACATCGGGCGGGGATTAAAATAATATTTTTCATGGTATTTGCGCCAAGTGGGACCCTTAGGGATATTAATGAATTTCATTGGTTTGTAATGTATTTTTGCAAAGGTAGATAAAATCCCGAAACTTAGGAAAAAATGGGTTTTTGATGCAATTTCTTTTGCAAAGTCGCATATGCCTCGAAACTTTGGATAAATGGGTTTTTTCGTATATAAAGCTCACAAAGGCCTCCAAACTTAGGATAAGGCAAAGAAAATGGGTTTTCAGGGTATTTTTGCCTTTTGGGTGGGTTAGAAGGGTGCAAAGGGTTTTTCCAAGGTTTCTTTAGGCAAAGTGAAGGATTGAATGGGAAAATGAGTTCTGGGGGAGACAAGAGGTTAGGGCTGGGTTCTCAAACTAACTAGATGTCAATTTGATTCCCTGGTAGTGAAACATATGGCTATAGTGCCAAGGAGGGGATATTTATAGAATGCTTAGGGTTTATACACCATGGTGTTATAATAGTAGGGAAGGGTGACATAGGGAGTTAGATAATAGAGGTTAGAGGTTAATATGGAGGGAGAAGGTGAATGAGGAGTGAAATTACTAAGTCTTCTTGAAAACAACTTAGTTTAAAGAGTAGATCAAAATGAAAAGAACTTTGCACAAGAAATGTGGCTTTCAAAGGCAATAAGAACCAATATAAAACCTTGAATCTCTCTCTTAAACACTTGGTGAAGGGATGTTAGTAATGAGTGATGAATCAGGAAAAAGGGAAGTTAGACATGCTTCCTGATGTTGTTTTCCTTGTATTTAATTAGCAAAATTCAGCTTGATAGGAACACCACTTCTGCAACCCCATCTACCTACCCAACTACTTGCCTAGCATTTTTTGTTTCTTCTTGGAGGGTGCACTTGGACTTGCATATCCTTTATGTGCCTTTTCTTTTCCATTGGCTTTTTCCTTTGATTTCCTATCTAGCACTACCCTTATTTCTTCCAAGGCCCCAGATTAAGCAGTTGGGAACCTTAGTTTCTCTTCCTAACTACTGATCTGCCAAGATTAAACAGTTTGGACAGATTTCTTTCTCTATTCTACAACAAAAAATTGAAACATGGCATGATCCAGATTAGACTGTTGGACCATCCATCAGAATTTAATAGACATGAAGGCATGTACACACCTTGCCTTTCCTTGGAAATATGGGATCTTTGAATCAGCAAAGCAGAGCATATTTGGCATTTGAGTTTGCCAATCATGAAATATGAAACCTATTGGTATAGGTATCCAACACCATACTTATGGGATGAGTAACCCAATGATGATTTGATGCCTTGAAATAGGCACTTATATATTCCCCACTACTTAGCACTCCCAAATATTCACATGACTTTCTCCTATACATTGCGTTGTCCTTTGAGATAACTCTAGGTCTATTAGTTATGCCAAAGCATCTATAATGTTTTATTGTTTTGAATGGTTGGATGACTAGTAAACAGTTTATAAATAGGTGCTTTAAACTCAGATAGATTTCCATGCAAAATAAAGGGATGTTCTTTAACTGCACATAGTTAATTTAATTTTAATGGGGTGGAAATGTAGAGCATAAAGAAGTGTAATTCATTGAATATTCAAACTGAATATTTAGCAAACAATAAGAATAAATTGAGAAAATAGTGTTTTCTTAATCAACAAAATATAATTAAACTATTTCACATATCTGATGTAATTTATAATTAAAGAGGAACTTACAATAACAAACAGTTCTATAAATTATTCTCTTATTTATAAACACAACCTCATAGGGGATTCAAAATGAGACTGAAACTCAGTTAGATTTTGAATCAAATAATTGTAAAAGAATTAATTTATATGAAGAAAACTTAATGAATGAATAACATGAAAAATAACTCACTGAGAAACAGACCATATGAGATAAAACCATAATCCTTTATTATTAAAAAAAAATGCTTCGTCTTAGTACAAATATGCTTGATTGCTTATTCAAGGGTTCAACCCATAATAACTCAAAGAAGGAGTTTATAAATGTCTAATTCCATGCTTGATGGTCAAATCAAACTCCAAGGCTTCTAGAAAGGCCTTCCTTGTTATCTATCCTTTGATTCCTACAAACTTCGCTTTGTCCACTACAATAATATACAATTTCTTGCAAAAATATTCTAATTTGATCAACTTATCATTTAGATCTATCGGTCCTTGTAGTCATGCTTGATTTAAAATAATAAACTTTGAATGAAAACTTTGGACAACAATATCCAAGGCTTGACATTTTGTTTCTAAATGGTTAATCAAATTCTTCTTTTGTAAGACCTTCTTAATCTCTGAGATGCTAGTTGTTTTGTGAGAAATATTTATTCCTTCCATCTATTCTCTACTTTTTGAATTTAACACCTTTATCATATATGTGGCTATTGTTGGCTTGGTCTTCCAAGCTACTTTCTGTTCTTTTATTAATGCTCTGCATCTTGTGATGAGTTCTTATTGTTCAAAAATAATTTGTATCGATGGCCATACATCTGTCATATATTGGCTGATGTGTGTCCAAATATTTTCCTTGGCATGGGCCAAAGTATCTGCTAGTAGGGACTCACTTTCCAACTTCTGGATCTTAAGTTCCAAGTTGTGGGACTTTTGCATCTCCTGCACATACAAAGTAGCATTCTTGACTTTCTGCAATTCTAAACTTTGGAAATTTTGCAATAACTTCTCATTTTCTTGTTTCCTTATGGAAAATTATTGTGATAATCTTGTTGGATCAACTATTGTTGATGTAGACCCAAGGGTTGTTGATGATGAACTAGGTTTTGTACCTACAACTGCTATTGGGACTGTTGTGACTGGAACCATAGCAAGTTGTGTTGCTTCTTTCTCCTTTAGTAACTCTTCAAGTTGCTCTTCCATTTTCTTTAGCTATATATTTTTCTCAATGATAAGCTTGAGCATGTCCTCCTTTTGTTGTTCATTATCTGCTATGTCCTTTGTTAGAGGATATTCTATAGAAGGCAGTTTCAATTGTTTCTTTAACGTAGAAATGATTGAATCTTTGTTTTTGAGGAGTAACTCTACAGCTTTGACATATTTGGGATCATATCATACTTTAATCACAAAGTCCTACAGTGTCTTTATTATGTTATCTTTCGCTAGTGAAGAAATCTTTTCTATTTTGAGCTGAGATTGAACATTAGATAGGGTAGTCCTAAGTTTGGAAATAGACATAGCTATAGTTGTCATAGTGGAAAACAACATTTCACCAGTTTGTTTGTGCATATCCATCTGGTCAATTGGATGGATTTGACTGGTATCGAATGAAAATGCAGTCTTTTTATAATTTGATGGAGACTTAGGAAATGCAATTTGGATTGCAAGAAATCCATCTACATTCTGCATTTGTCACTGTCAAAAGCAAAAATAAGTCTATCCTGGGAAGTTGACGTTTGCTTCCAGAATTGGTTGTATACATTAGCCTTCAAAGTCTCATTCTTCTGTTTAATCTCAAGGAACCTTGAGATTATTTTCTGATCATCTAAGGAATTGGTTCCTGTGGACTGAATGATTTCTAGAGGCTCCCAAGAAGATGAAGTTGTAGGAAGAGTTTTTGAAACACTAGTAGGAGGCGTTGTTGAAACACTAGCTCTTGCTGATGTAGAAACTTCTTAATCTCTGAGATCAATTATTATTGGTCAATTTTCTTTTGTTGATGTTTCCAAGCCAACCTTTGGCTTCTTCTATTGTAGAATGAATCCTTTCATAATCTCCTCAGTAGATGAAGTTTCCTCTCTCACCCTTTTCTGTTGCTTTCTCTGAGAAACTAAAGTCTGTTCATTAGGGGTGGATACCACTTGTTCATCTGCCTCTTGAAGTGTCCCATCAACTCATTTCTCTTGATTCATGAAATTTTGTGTTTCTGGTCCTTGAGTATGATTATAAGGATTCGTTTTTAATTCAACTCTCAAGGTAGAAATAATATAAAAAGGGTCATAAGACCAGGTAAAGCTAGGCTAGAAATTCATATTATGTAACAATATATCTGCCTCAATACCAACTAATTTGGTGTTGCAAATGAATGATCCAATCTTTGACTTGATTCTGAACTGAAATTCTTTTTTTCCTGACACAAAGTGCATGTCATCCATGTTGATCATCTGCCTAACATATTCTAGAGAAAATATTCTCATAAGAACATACTTGTGCAACTTATATGGTGCAAGTTCACAACCATATACCCTTATCTCTATATAGTTCTGGTATAAATATCAGTCAACAATTTTAGCCTACTCACTTAAGTGTATAATCCTCTTTATTTCGTCTCCAATCCTTAGCTCTCTCTGGATGTTGAGAAGTTGTGCCACTGGATGTATGAATGTATCTATAAAATCTAAAAATGTAGAGCTGGTGGAAGTGGTCCTCACTATTTTAGTCCAATGAATCATCGATTGATTCACTCCTTATTCATCTTGTTTGCTGAGCTTGATGGGAAAAACATTCCCCCAACTAAAAAAGAAACTTCTGGACAATTACAGAGTTGTAGCTGAACATTCCTTGTATAGTAAGATTCATTAATTGTTCATGTATATTATCAGCCATGAATTAAATTTAATTATACATGAAATTTGGTTGCTGATCTTTGTTGAAAATGGAAAGGAATCCAAGGATGGGTTCATCAACAGACTAGTCATCTGGATATCCTAACAAGTAGGAAAGAAGAGAAATACAATGCCTAGAGGCTTCAGGAAACATAGAATATGGATAGGGTGGATTCCTTTTTGGTAATTCTAAATCCTCAGGAAAAAAGATCTCAAAGATATGGGCTCTTTGTTGAAAGGTTAGCTTATGGTATAGATCCATAAGTGTTGCTGGTGAAAAATGGCTAAGAGATTCTAATTGAGGAATTAGGATCATCTGGTTAATGTTTTCAGCAAATATTGTGATTAGAATGTCTCCATTCTGAGCCACCACTGATGTTTTTATAGGGTCATATTTGGCTTGGCACCAAGTAATCAGGTTAGGGAAATCATGAGCTTTTGGGAAGATGAAGAAAGGCAACATTGATTCCTAGAATCTAATTGGGTCTTGCTGGTCAAGGTATTTTTGTTTGAGCCATAGGTGCAGTTCGTGGAAGCCAAACTCACACTTGGCATCTGTAATCTTGAAAAGGGATTCAGAGAGGGGAACATGGTCAAGATCGAGCGGGCTGGTGGTAGAAGCACTTTCTTCTATACTCTACTTTTTAGATTTCCCTTTTTGGGCCATACTGATAGACAGAAGAACAAGTGACTCTGGTGGGAGATGGATCAAATGGTAAGAGGTTTTACACATGACTGTCTCACCTCCAAATAATAGTAAAGAGTCATAGGAAAGTGACAAAGATACAAGTTTAAATTTATTTATAGCATGCGGGATTTGGCTAACAGTGTATTTTATGACTGTACCGGCTTTAATGTTTAGGAGTAGAGCTATAACAGATGAACAGGAATGGGTATGATAGCTAGGCAACTGATACATAAAGTGGTAGCGGATAGTGAGGTGGTAGCAGATAAAATGGCTGGACAATGGATATGTGAGGTGATATTATTGGATTGGTCAAGGAATAATAGTCAAAGAACGGGATGGAGGACATTGGAAAGATAAAACCATTGGTGGATTTTGGAGTGGATAGCAAATGGTTTGTGGTTTAGAGCGAGGAGGTACAGAGTTATGAGATGGTAACGCGTAGGATTTGGGTGTTCACCATTAAAACTACTTTTTGGACCCCCCCCCCATGTTAACGGGAAATGGTTGAGGGGGGTGTGAAGTCTCTCCCCCGTCATTGATCTGCGTGGGGATTAGATCCACCGTTGGATGATGCACACTCTTTATTTAAATCCAACATGACAATTTGTCGACTAGTGACTTTGGCCCAAACAATATATATGCACCATATAACATAAAGTTTAATATCAAAATATTATAACAAGGATTAATATCGTTTTAAGGGAAATTAATTATCAATTAATAAAAATTTAACATCTATAATGTGACGCATTTAAATGAGCAGCCTTTGCATTTATTCTATTTGAAACCAAGGCTTTTATTTTCTTTTTTCTTCCCTAACATTTTTTTGTTTTCTTTTGCCTCCATATTTTAGGGAACTAACTCCTAACATTTTATTTGATATGGATATATATAAGATGTACAATTGTCCTAACATTTTTTTGATTTCTTTCTTTTTTATTTCTTTTTCATCCATATCTTAACTTAACATTTTGAGTTTATTTTTTACAAACATACTAACTTATCAAAACCAAAATAATGTTACATCGTCGGCTCCAACTGGGGACTACTTCCCCTTATGGGATGCAGTAAATGAGTAGATCCAACTGCCTTCTCCTCGAGATATGGAGTCTTTGCCAAAACAATTACAAACTTGCAATTTTTCAAAATAAAATGAACTCTGAAATATTCACAAATGATGAATCAATGAATGAAAATATAATATTGGATATAATGTTTCAAGTATTTCCCATTGACTAGCAATGAGGAATATTGTCCTTCCAACTTTTGTATGATGAAAGTATTATTTCCTTTGACTTTTGCAATGCTAAATGGACCAAACCAGAGGTTGTCAAATTTTCATGCTTGCCTTTATCTTCCCTTCTTGTATCCCATCTAAGCACCAGGTCTCCTTTCTTGAAATTTCTTTCTTTGGCCTTTCTGTCAGGCAACACCTTCATTTTGTTTTGATATTTCCTTACCTTGTACTAAATCTCATCCACGTTTTCATTACGTCAATGATTTGATTAATCCTTCTTGAGAAATCATCTTTTCCTTCATAAGATTCCTGAAGGAATATCATAATTTGTAAAGCTAAATGAGTGGGAAAAATTGCTTCCTTACAATAGACTAATTGAAAAGGTGACTTACCTATGGACCTCTTGGGAGAAACTTTGTTTTCCCAAATTGCATGGATTAGGTGACTATCCCAACTATTTTTATGGTCTTCAAGAGTCTTCTTAATGACCTTAACTAAGCTCTTGTTGGAGGAATTTGCTAGCCCATTACCCTGTGGATAGTATGGTGTAGAGTAATGTAACAGAATTGAATACTTTTGACAGAACTCAATCATTTTAGAACTGCTAAAAGTTGTTGCATTGTCTGTAACATCTGTTGAGGACAGCCAAATATTGATAAAATATTTTCCTGAAGGAATTTAATTACAACAGTATTAGTTTCACTTTTAATAGGTATAACCTCTACCCATTTGGTAAAATAGTATGTAGCAGTTAGAATCCATCTATGCTGATTACTTGAATGTGGATGCATTTCCCCTATGAAGTCCAACCCCCATTATAGAAAAGGTGCATGAACCAATACTAAAACAAGAGGGAGTGTTGATAGCTTATGTTTCCCTACAAATATATTACATTTGGTGCAACTTATAACTCTTGATCCAACTTCTTTAAACAGTGTGGGCCAGTAGAAACCTGCTTTTAAAATTTTGTAAGTTGTTGCTCTCTAGGCATAGTGTCCAGCACAAAACCTTGCATGGAACTGATCTATAATTCCCTTAGTTTCATTTTCAGTCAAACAGAGCAAAAGGGTATTGAGAGGATCTTTCTAGTATAGATTATCATTGATAATACAGTATTTAACTGCTTTGAGCTTCAGGTTTCTACATTGATTTAAGTCAAGTTTAGCTTGACATTGAAAATCTCTAAGAAACTTCACAATATCATAATACCTATCAAAGAGTAGATGTTTCTGATCTATATGAATGAGAATCATTTGATCTAAAGAAGAAAGTTCTTGTGGATTCTCTTCTAAATTTGGAGAAGGTTCTTGTGGATTCTCCCCTTCTGCATTTAAGGAAGGTTCTTGCGGATTCTCCCCTTCTATATTTAAGGAATTTTCTTATGGATTCTCCCCTTTTGCATTTAATGAAGGTTCTTTTGGATTCTCCCCTTCTGCATTTAAGGAAGGTTCTTATGGATTCTCCCCTGCTGAAAGTTCATAAATGAGATTTATTCCCAATACTTTACAATTGGATTCAGCTAGCAATTTGGCCAAACCTTGACATTTTACTAGCTTTGTGGTCTTGATCTCAAAATCAAATTCAAGAATTTTGGCAATCCATCTCCCTCTTCTTCCATCATATCAGGTTGGGTCAAAACAATTTTGACAGCATGATTAGGGACATAGGTTGTAATGTGTGAATGCAAAACCTAGGTTCTAAAGGCTTTGAGGGCTTGGATTAAATCATAAGCTTGTTTCTTAATAATGTCATATTTAAGCTCAGCATCCCTCATAACTTTACTAAAGAAGGCTATGTGTTGGCCATCACCATTTATATTCTTCTGGAAAAGTACAATTGTTAAGGTTGTATTTGATGCAAAAGAAAATATACTAAAAGCAGAAGAGTAATCAGGATTGGCTAATGTAGGTGCTTTAGGTATATCCTTTTTGATCTAATCAAAAGCATATCTAGTAGAACTATCCATTTCACTTCATATTTGTTCTTTAAAATATCATTTATATCTTTTACTATCTCTGCATAATTAGGGATAAACCTTCTAAGAAAATTAATTTTCCCAAGGAAGGTTTATATCTCCTTGTTTCTAGGCAAAGGCAGAGTTTGAATAGTTGAAACTCTCTTTGAATCAATGACAATTCCCTCCTTAGAGATAATATGCCCCAGTAATTTCCCTTCCTTTACTGCAAATAAAGAATTCTTTGGGTTTATGGATATGCCATATTTTCTGCACCTATCAAAAACCTTGCTCAATTGTTTTAAATTATTTTCATCAAAATCAGAGAAAATAGTTAAATCATCTAGATAAATGACAATGAATTCAGATGTCTTGCCAAAAAATACTAGATTCTTGGCTCTCTGGAAAGTGGCTCGAGTGTTTGTCAGTCCAAATGGCATCCTGGAATACATGAATGTACCCCAGGGAGTAGTAAAATTAGTTTCGTCTTGATCAACTTGATTCACCATAATCTGGTTGTAACCAGAAAATCCATCTAGCATAGAAACCTTATTTGTACCTAAAACTTTATGAAGTAGATGATACAATTTGGGTAATGGGTTGTTCTCCTTTAAAGATGACTTGTTCAGATTTCGAAAGTCTACACATAACCTAATTTCACCATTTTTCTTCTTGGAAAGAACTAGGTTAGCCACCCAGTCATAATACCTCAAAGGTACTATGATATGAGCATCAAGCAGCTTTTTAAGTTCTTTCTCAATGGTTGGAAGAAGTATTGGATTGATTCTTCTTCATTTTTGTTGGAAAGGTTTTGCCTCTAGTTTTAAAGGAATTTTGTGCTCAATCAAAGATGTATCATAAGTTTTTAATTCATTATAAGACCAGGAAAAAACATCTTTGTAATTTTTTAGAAAATTCAAGTATTTCTTTTTAACATGCAAAGGAAAATATGATAATATTTTAAAATTTCTAACTTCATCTAAAGTCCCAATATTGCACTCTTCAATTTCTTCTTCAGCTGAATTAGATAAGGGGTTTTTGGAGACATCATTATTATTAAATAGTTTTTCCAATGGAACTAATCCTTTGGGAATAAAATTATTAGATAACTGAATGATATCATGATCAATAAATTTAGTACTAAATGAAGTGTCTGAGCTCTATTGATTTGATTCTTGGACATCTTTTTGATCTTCTTCAATTTGCATATTTGAAAATTCATCAATGACTTGAAGAAAAAGTTTTAACAGTTCATCATCCTCAAAAATCTACTAGTGTTTAAGGTTATCAAGAATTGATGCTCTGTACTTAACTTGAATATGATATTCTAACAATACTGGGTCAGAGATTTTGAAAGAGCTTGTTGAAAAAACAAGTGAATCAGCATGCATATTCTCATCCCTAGGTATCGAATTTATGTTAAATCCCTGAAATAAATTTTCAATTGTATCCCAAACTTAATTTTTATAAGATCTAAGTCTTGGGTGATTTGTTTGACACAGGTTTCTAACTTGTTTGACTATTACTACAGAATCAGAAAAGACACTTGAGTTTTGAACCTTTAAACTCTTAGCTAGTTCAAGACCAAGAAGAAAAGCCTCATACTCAGCCACATTATTGGTGACTTCAAATTCAAGTTTACATAACTGAGTAATATTTTCCTTATTTGGTGGGATTAAAACAATCCCTTCTCCTACTCCTTCCTTTGAGCAAAAGCCATCAAAATAAAGTTTCCACATATCTAATTTTAGAATTTTAGGTTTGGAAACTGTATTTTCAATAGCAAGTTGAGTGCTTGATGAATTTTGCAATGATAACTGAAAGCAACCAAAATCTTGATCTACTACAAATATGGGGTGATTCCTTTCTTGATCAAACCTACAAATAGTGTGGAGGAATCTAGCTTCCCTATATAACCTTAAACGTTCACCTCCATAGACTCGAATAGTAGCAAAAATGAGGTTTGTCCACATTAGGGTAGGCCGCATTTCATAAGGGAATTCTAGGCTAGATTTGAGGATGGTTAGGTACTATTGTGTGCCCTAACCAGTCCCATAAATTACAATAGTAATGAAGTGACAAACTACACTCTTAACAGGTATTTGGACTAAGGTCACAACTAGGTCTTTGATCAGTCCTAGGCATGGTACTTTATTCAAAGGTGTAGAGATCATGATAGGAACGAGTAACTTGTAACTGGAGTTGGTCCATAATTAACTTTAGCATAAGGTTATGAGAATCTCTAGGGTCCAACATCCATTTATACAAGAGAAAATCATGGGCCTTTAAAGTTACGTAAAAGGGTGGAACAATCTTGTCAATCATATTAGAACTAGGACCAAAAACTACAAAGGTTTTTTCATCTTGTAAACTAATAATATCTCCCTCAACATCTACACTAGAGGATTGTATCCACTTAGACACTTAATTTTTATAACCAGAATTTTTGGAAAGTTCAACTAAAGCGATAGGAATCTTGACTCTTTCCAATTATTTCTCAGTATTAAAAGTTTTCAAAATGGTTTTATCAGATGAAAAGGTATCAGTAGATGACTCTATAGTTTGAGGTGTTGGAGTTTGTGTTTGGATATATTTTATTGCAGGTTCAATTATAGTTATATATTTTGGAGGTCTACATGGGCTTGATCTAGGTCTTAGATCATATCCCTTATTTAACTTTGCAATCAAAAATTTGGAAAATGCTTGATATTTGGAAATTTGAGCATCTCCTGGCCCTTGTTCAAAAGACTGAGGGGAAGATGTAAGCACTATTGCCATTTGTACTAGTAAAGAATCAAGATTATTGATGTCTTTATTAATTAAAGGACTTGTATCCTGAGGCTGTTGATCATCAATTAACAATTTTGGTTGGATGTTTTGATCAGAACGTGGTCTCTGAAGGATTTGCATTTGAGTAGCTCTTTGAAATTGAGTTTGAGCTTAAAGCCTAATAGCAGTTTTTTGGGTATTTCTAGGTTGTGATTCAATTTTGGAAATTGTATTGGAAATTTTTCTATGTAAAGATGTGATTTCATCAATTTTCTGATCTTCAAGTTTAGGTTTGGAAGAAGATGAGTCATCAATCCTAGCTTTTAATTTTCTTTCTTCTTTCTCTGCTTTAGCTTTAAGCTTTCTAGAAGCATACCTATTAGATTCAACCTCTATAGGATTTGTCTGCATGTATTATAATGTATTGGATACTCTTTCTCTTAACATGACTGCAAAGTCATCTTCAAATGCTTTGGAAAACCTAACTTTTGCAGCTACTACTGGTGGCTTACAATTAGCAGGCATTTTACGATAGATTTTATTAAATAACTTGATAAATTCGGCCATTGATTCACCAGGGTTTCTCTTCAATTCTTCAAATTTAGTGAGAGAGCAGACAGGATCCTTCGTTACCCCCCATTCATTTTTAAATATAGTTATGAGCTCATTCCAGTTCTAATAGAGTCAAGTCTAAGTTGTCTAAACTAGATCCTAACATTTCCTTTAAAGGATTGCACAAATAATCTCATATAAAAAAATTCATGTTCTACGTTCAAATTATCTACAAAATCTAAGGAAGCTTCGACATGATCTTCTATTGAAGGACCAGTTTTGCCATTGAATCTTGGTAAATGCTTTAAATATCCATCAAGAAAATTTTGCAAGTTTTGAGGAAGGACTAAAGCATAATATCTTGCTTGTACAATGGGTTGAAAATCCATAGTGGGAATTTGAATCTAGGGTGATTGAATACATGATGAAGAAGAAGAGGAAGATAATGAAGATGACGGCGAAGGAGAATCAGAAGGGTTATTAGTATGTGGAGGAGAGAAAGAAGGAGGAGACCTCCTTGAGGATTTCAAAGGGGTTTTAATAACCGACTTATGAACTCCTGATGGAAAGTCTTCCTTATTTTCAAACAAAGGATTTCAATAGACAGAGAATGTCTCTTCAATATTAATAGAGGTTGATGGAACAAAATAAGTAGTTGGAGAGATGAAATCTATAGGCTTGAATTCAATTAAATGTAAACCCAATTCTTCCTCAGATGATGGTGATTATATGACTCAAGTGATTGGATTAAAAGGGATGATGAAAGATATAATCCTTTTGAATGGAGTTCAGAGACCCTAGGAGGTAGTTCAATCCAATCAGGATTAGATGGAACAAATTAACAAGGATCTATAGATGATATATCCTCAGGGTGTAATGTTGAAGAAGAAGTAGAGGTTTGAATTCTTATCCTTAAATAGGCTCCCCTAATAAGGCTCTCTGGATCTAGTAGAGGGTTAGAATCAGAACGTGATCTAGTATGCTTAAAAGGAGCCATCTTGAAAAAGAGGAATCTCCAGGTGAAATATTTTAACCCATATCTAATCCTTTATTCACCTTAAAGGAAAAGAGAAAAATCTTTGCTCCCAGGGAAAACAAATCTTTCAATCCTCCGCTCCCCAGCAACGACACCAATATGATGTTGTCCTTTGAAATAACTCTAGGTCAATTAGCTATGCCAAAGCATATATAATGTTTTAATGTTTGGATGGTTAGATGACCAGTGAACAATTTATAAATAGGTGATTTAAACTCAGATAGATTTCCAAGTAAAATAAAAGGTTGTTCTTTAACTGCACATAGTTAATTTAATTTTAATGGGGTCAAAAAGTAGAGCATAAAGAAGTATAATTCATTGAATATTCAAACTGAATGTTCAGCAAACTATAAGAAGAAATTAGGAAAATTGTGTTTGATTAATCAAAAAAATATAATTAAATTGTTTAATATATGTGATGTAATTTTATAATTAAAGAGAACTTATAATAACCAACATTTTTGTAAATTATTCTCTTATTTATAAACACAAATTCACAGGGGATTCAAAATGAGACTGAAATTCAGTTAGATTTTGAATCAGGTAACTTTAAAAGACTTTATTTATATGAAGAAAATAATGAATGAATAATATGAAAAAGAACTCACTAAGAAATAGACCATATGAGATAAATCTAGAATCCTTTATTATTCAAAAAAAATTCTCTGGCTTCGTACAAATACACTTGATAGCTTGTTCAAGGGTTCAACCCATAATAACTCAAAGAAGGAGTTATTTATACAATGATTTGAAAATGATCTATAGTCTGTTGGAACAACATACCAAAATAGGATAAAATTACAAAAATAAGACAATATTGTAGGAACTGAGAAACTGCTGAATATGTGGATCTATCTTTTGAGAATCTGTTGATGATCTGGCCTAAAAACGCTGATGAGATGTCATACTATTAGGATAAGAAATTACTCAATTGTTTCACACAATTGATCCCATATTTGTTTACTTGGGATTTCAAGACTCACCATCTTTCTAAATCTTTCATCTACTTTTGTATACCTCTCGAAAGTTGGCTTGTTGAGGAACAGATTTTTGATTTCATGCTTGATGGTCAAACCAAACTCCAAGGCTTCTAGAAAGGCCTTCCTTCTTATCTGTCTTTTGATTCCTGCAAACTTGGCTCTGTCCACTGCAATAGTATACAATTTCTTGCAATAATCTTCGACTTTGATCAACTTATCATTCAGATCTACCAATCCTGCTAGTCCTTTTTGATTTAAAATATTAAACTTTGAATGAAACCTTTGGATAGCAATATCGAGGGTTTGACATTTAGTTTCTAACTGGTTAATCAAATTATTCTTTTGTAACACTTTCTTCATCTCTAAGATGGTAGTTGTTCTGTCAGAAATATTTATTCCTTCTAGATCTTCTCTACTTTTTGAATTTAACACCTTTATCGTATATGTGGCTTCTACTAGCTTAGTCTTCAAAGCTGCTTTATGTTCTTCTATTACTGCTCTACATCTGGTGATAAGTTCTTGTTGTTCAAAAATAATTTGTATGGATGGCCAGACATGTGTCACAGATTAGCTGATGTGTGTCCAAACATTTTTCTTGGCATGGGCCAAAGTATTTACCATTAGAGACTCACTTTCCAACTTCTGGATATTAAGTTCCAATCTATGGGATTTTTGCATCTCCTGCACATATAAAGTATCATTCTTGACTTTATGCGATTCTAAACTTTAGAACTTTTGCATAACTTCTCATTTTCTTGTTTTTGTATGGCTAATTCTTGTGATAATATTCTTGGATCAACTGTTGTTGATGTAGACTCAATGGCTATTGATGATGAACTAGGTTTTGTACCTACAACTACTATTGGGACTATTGTGACTGGAACCATAGCAAGTTGTGCTGCTTCTTTCTCCTTTAGTAACTCTTCAAGTTGCTCTTCAATTTTCTTTAGCTGTATATTTTTCTCAATGATAAGCTTGATCATGTCCTCCTTTTCTTTATCATTTTTTGCTATGTCCTTTGTTAGAAGGATCTTATGTAGAAGCAACTTTAACTTATTCTTTAATGCAACAATGTCTGCATATTTCTCTTTGAGGAGTAAATCTGCAGCTTTGACATCTTTGGGATTATATCCTACTTTAATCACAAAGTCCTCCAATGCCTTTATTATGTTCTCTTTGGCTAATGAAGAAATAATTTCTAGTTTGAGCTAAGATTGAACATTGGATAGGGTAGTCCTAAGTTTGGAAAGAGGCATAGTTGTAGTTGTCATAGTGGAAAACAACGTTTCACCAATATGTTTGTGCATATCCATCTGGTCAATTGGATGGATTTGACTAGTATCAAATGAAAAAACAGTCTTTTCATAATCTGATCAAGACTTAGGAAATGGAATTTGAGCTTGCAAGAAAGCCACCTGCATTATGAATTTCTCACTTTCAAAAGTAGAAAGAATTCTATGCTAGGAAGTTGATGTTGGATTGCAGAATTGGTTGTGTACATTAGACTTCAAAGTCTCATTATTTTGTTTAATCTCAAGGAACCTTGAGAAGATGTTCTAATCATCTGAGGAACTGGTTCCTATGGACTGAATTATTTCTAGAGGCTCCCTAGAAGGTGAAGTTGTAGTAGGAGTTGTTGAAACACTAGTTGTGGGAGGAGTTGTTAAAACACTAGCTCCTGCTAATGTAGAAAATTTTGAATCTCTAAGATCAATTACTACTGGTTGATTTTCTTATGTTGATGTTTCCAAGCCAACCTTTGGCTGCTTCTATTGTAGAATGAATCCTTTCATAATCTCCTCAGTAGATGAAGTATCCTCTCTCACCCTTTTTTGTTGCTTATTCTGAGCAACTGGATTCTATTCATTGAGGGTGGATACCACTTGTTCATATGCCTCTTTAAGTGTCCAATCAACCCATTACTCTTGATTCATGAGCCTTTCTATTTATGGTCTTGGAGTATGATTATAAGGAGTCATTTTCAATTCAACTCTCAAGGCATAAATAATAACAAAAGTGTCATAAGACTAGGTAAAGCTAGCCTAGAAATTCATTTTCTTTAATAATGTATATGCCTCAATACGAGTTGATTTTGTGTTGTAAATGAATGATCCAATCTTTGACTTGATTCTGAACTGAGATTTCTTTTTGCCTAACACAAAGTGCATGTCATCCATGTTTATCATCTGCCTAATATATTCCAGAGAAAAGATTCTCATAGGAACATATTTGGTAAGCTTATATGGTGCAAGTTCACAACCATATACCCTTATCTCTATATAATTCTAGTATAAATACCAATCACCAGTTTTAATCTGCTCACTTAAGTGTAGAATCCTATTTATTTCATCTCCAATCCTTGGCTTTGTCTGACTATTGAGAAGTTGTTCCATTGGATGTATGAATGTATCTATAAACTCTGAAAATGTAGAGCTGGTGGAAGTGGTCCTGACTATTTCAGTCGAATGAAACACTGATTGATTCACTCCTCGTTCATCCTATTTGTTGAGCTTGATGAGAAAATGATCTCCCTACTAAAGAATAATCATATGGACAATTACATATTTGTACCTAAATACTCATTGTATAGTAAGATTCGTGAATTGTTCATGTATATTATGAACCAGGAATTGACTATAATTATACATGAATGTTGGTTGTTGATATTCTTTTAAAATGGAAAGGAATCCAAGGATGGTTTCATCAATAGAATGGTCATCTGGATATCCTAACAAGCAAGAAAGAAGATAAATACAATGCCTAAAGGCTTCAGGAAATATCGAAGATGGGTAGGGTGGATTCCTTTTTGGTAATTTTGCATCCTCGGGAAAACATTTCTTAAAGATCTGGGCTCTCTATGGAAAGGTTAGCTTATGGTACAGATCCATAAGTGTTGCTGGTGAAAAATGGTTGAGAGAGTCTAATTGAGGAATTAATAGCATATGATTAATGTTTTCAGCAGAGATGGTGATTAGAATGTCTCCATTCTGAGCCACCACTGCTCTTTTTATAGGGTCATATTTTCTTGGCACTAAGTAATCAGGTCAAGGAAATCATGAGTTTTTGGGAAGCTGAAGAAAGGCAATAGTGATTTCCATAATCTAACTGGGCCTTGCTGGTCAAGATATTTTTGTTTCATCCATAGTTGTAGTTCATGGAATTCGAACTCACACTTGGCATCTACAACATTGAAAAGGGAGTCAGCAAGCACTTTCTTCTATACTCTGATTTTTAGATTTCCCTTTTGGGGCCATGCTGATAGACAGAAGAAAAAGTGACTCTAGTGGCATATGGATCAAATTGTAAGAGGTTTTGCACAGGAAACTGTTTCGCCTGCAAATAATAGTAAAGATTCAGAGGAAAGTGACAAATATATGGGTTTAAGTTTATTTATAGCATGTACAATTTGGCTAATGGATTATTTTATGACCGTAGTGGCTTTAATGTTTAGGAGTAGAGTTGTAATGGATGAATAGGAATGGGTATGATAGCTAGGAAATGGATACGTAAGGTGGTAACGGATAGTGAGGTGGCAGCAAATAGAACCACTGGACAATGGATATGTGAGGTAGCACTATTGGATTGGTCAAGGGATAACAGTCAAGCAAGGGATGAAGGACCATTGGTAGAGGAAAACCATTTGCGGATTTCAGAGGGGGTAGAGAATGGTTTATGGTTTCAAGCGGGGGGGTGCGGAGTTAAGAGATGGTGACACATAGGGTTGGGGTGTCCGCCATTAAAGCTAGTTTTTGTACCCCTCGCCCCCTCGCATTAACGGGAAATTTTCAAGGGGGGTGTGAAGTCTCTCCCCCACTGTTGATCTGGGCGGGGAGTAGATCCATCATTGGATGATGCGCGCTCTTTATTTAAATCCGAAAAGACATTTTATCAACTAGCGACTTTGACCCAAATAATATATATGCGCCATATAACATAGAGTTCAATGTCAAAAGATTATAACAAGGATTAATGTCATTTTAAGGGAAATTAATCATCAATTAATAAAAATTTAACGTTTCTAATGTGGCGCATTTAAATGAGCAACCTTTGCATTTATTCTATTTGAAACCAAAGCTTTTATTTTCTTTTTGCTTCCCTAACATTTTTTTGTTTCATTTTGCCTCCATTTTTTAGGGCAACAAACTCCTAACATCTTATTTGATATGGATATATATAAGATGTACAATTATCCTAACATTTTTTTGATTTCTTTCTTTTTCATTTCTTTTTCATCCATATCCTAACTTAACATTTTGAATTTATTTTTTACAAATGTATTAACTTTCAAAACCAAAATAATGTTACAACACCCGGCAGTCTTGTCATCCTCTATTGGTATGGTGTTGGTTCAAACAAATGATGATATTAGTGAGCATGTGATCTATTATCTCTTGAAAGGCCAAGTTGGGCCTGAAATCCGATATTCACATGTGGAAAAGTTGTGCTTGTATGTTTTCTTTGTTGTCAATCACTTCTGACCCTATATACTATTGCGACATACTCTCGTCATCGCTTTGGAGAACCCCATGAGACACATTTTGTCTCATTAAGTCATCAGACGAAAATATTCCAAATGGATTGTTATACTCCAGCAATTTGATTTGGTTTTCACCACTACCAAGGCAAAAACATCCTTATTCTTCGTAGAACTATTGTCAGATATTCCCATATTCAATTCAAATGAGATAGCCCATGATCCTCTTCCAGATGAATATGTCTATCTAATCGACTGGCCCGTGGTATAGTGACATTCTTGTCTACCTTCAAGCACAATGATTCTAGCCTAAACTATCATTAGGTGACCGTCGTCACATCTGCCACCAAGATTGGCACTATTTAGTGATAAATGATAATTTATATCATTGTAGCACTAATACATTTCTTCAACATTTCCTCACTCATGAAGAGGTGAAACATGTTTTAAACGACTACCATGCTGGGGCATGTGGCGATCATCTTTCTGGCATAGCTACTGCCTAGTAAATTCTATGCGTTGGATACTACTAGCCAACCTGTTTAAAGATTGTATCAAGGAAATCCAATAGTGTCACCCTTGTCAAATTTTTACAAAGAAAATGGATGCATCGGTGGCCCCCCTACACCTTGTTATCTCCATCATCCCCTTTGCTAAATGGGGCATCGACTTCATCACATGCAACCCCACTTCCTCTAATGGACACAACTATACTATTGTCATTGTAGACTACTTTATGAAATGGGTCGAAGCCATTCCCACTTTTCGGGACGATGGAGAAACCTCAGTGTTATTCCTGTTCAATCAGGTGATCTATCATTTCAGTGTACCTGGCACGATTGTTAGAGACCATGGTTCTCACTTTTAGAACCACATGATGTCTGACTTAACATAGTTTCTCAATTTTAGGAAAGAACATTCTTCCTCCTACTACCCTTAGGCTAATGTCGAACTAGAAGTCGTTAATGGTGTCCTAAAAACTATGATCCACCAGTTAGTAGGCAACCACAAAACCAACTGGCACCATATGATATATTCTTTGCTGTGGGCATATTGAACTTCAATCAAGACTGTTATAGGCTTTACACCATTCCAACTCGCTTATGGCCTAGAGCAGTGCTACCTATCGAGTGCCAGATTCCTTCACTAAAACTCGTTGTTGAACTCTTGTCCGACACCACTGCTGAAGAAGAGAGCTTACTATATCTCAATCAGTTGGATGAGACTCGTAGAGATGCCGCACTAGACCTTGAAGCCCACAAGCATCAATCCAAAGCCTAATATGACAAAAATGTCAAGCCTTGTTCATACCAAGTGTTGGAAATAATACTGAGAGGGGGGTGAATTAGTATTATTAAATTCTTTTCAATATATCTTCCAGATTTATACTTTAATTTATTCTTCAGATATTTATCATTATCTTGTATGTTAGTACCATATGATAATGAGCAAGAACAGGAAAAATAGATAATCACTCCAAGGAACACCAGATATAAGGTGGAAACCCAATGTGGGTGAAAACCACCTGCTACAATATGTCTCTATCTTCTTTCAATTAGAAACTTCTTTTACAATAATTTTGTACTGGTGCAGTCCTTTGCCAGTATGTAGGTTGCAACCTGCAGAGAGCTACAACCCTCTCTTGTTTTCCAGCTTCTCCTAGAAGGGAGCTAAAACCCCCTTAGCTCTTGTACTAGCTAAGATACTAGTACGTAGGTGCTAACCTACAGAAGGCTACTACCTTCTCTTTCTTCCAGGGACCACGTTTCATAAATTTTCAAACTGGATCCAAAACATCAAGTACATGTGCATCACCCAATCTCCTTTAAACAATTAACTTCTCAGAATGTAGTAACCAGAAAATATCACCAGTAACCAGCCATCAATTTAAACCCAGACCTCTACAGAAACAAGTAAAATACAGCTAAAATATATTTCAAGAAAAAGGTCTGCAACTTCATCGAAGGAAACCTGCGGATATCTGCACTTCTACCATGAAGAGATGGTGCAGCTCTGCACCTGCTCCGCTGATTCAACTGCGCACCTCTGCACCTGTACCTTATGTTGCACTGCATTCCTCCACACCTGCGCCTTCTGCTGCGCTGCGTTCCTCCACACCTGCGCCTTCTGTTGTGTTGTGTTCTTCTGCACCTGCACCTTCTGCTGCGTTGCGTTCCTCTGCACCTGCGCCATCTACTACATTGCGTTCCTCCGTAGCTGCGCCTTCTGCTGCATTGCATTCCTCCGCACCTACGCCTTCTACTATGCTGCATTCCTCCGCACCTAAGCCTTCTGCTGCGCTGTGTTCCTCCGCACTAGAGTTGTGGATCACCTATGGACCTCTGTATAGAGCCAAATTCTCAGTCCTCCAATGTGCCACATACCATCAGATCCACAGATCTGAACATGCGCCAAAGCGATCACAACCTATCAATAGATCCGCCTTACAATTTATAGATTTCTCTTTTACCTAGATCTAGCTTTTCAAACTGATCACCCAAAATTTTAGATCTTAAGATATTCAATCGTCAAGTACCTAGCCAAATGATCTCCTTTCCTTTTTATAGGCAAGCCCTTACTCAAACCATGGATCAAAACCATAGAAAACCAATACAAGGGATCCAAAACCTCGGTTTAATATTTTAGATGCCAAAACCACGGACCAAAACCATAGGATCAAAAACGTAGGACTAAATACCATGGACCAACCATAAGACGCGCGTTTTTCTCTGCATGAAAGACTATGCATTTTAGGTTCGCACCTTTTGTGCGGGAGGTCTGCGAACATATCCGCACTTTGTGAATGGCGTGCCTACGGGTCCGCACCTTTTGAATTGTGTACCTGTGAACCCCTTATTTTCTTCCATTCTAAGTAGGTTGATCATCAATATTTGCTACTAGCCTGTTGCACTATGATCTGTCATCTGTATGAGATGGTTTCCATCAAGTACAACATATGTACCATAATGCCAACAATCTCCCCCTTTGGGCTTGATGGCAATAACAACAACCAAAACCACTTTCCCCCTTTGACATCAAGGGCAAAGTGGCGGACTACAATACTCCCCCTGAGTACCTACTGAAAACTCTAAACGAGATCCCCCTTTGTATATGCTCTGTGTTGAAATGCTATCTGCAAAAAGATGTTCTACAAGAAAGAACATGACTCGATACATTATAAGTAACCTTCGTATCATCAAGACTCATACATACATCCATCTCCCATCCAAGTGGGAATACACAAGATAGACAAAACTCATTCATCCCTGGCATAGTGGGGAAACCAAAATAGGTCGTTACATGACATAGAGACAAGAACAACTATCGGCAGAATCAACCTTCAAACCAGCACACATTGATCTACTCCACCAGAAAACTCTTGAGAAATCAGACCAAGGACTTCTAAGATAATGCCAACAATGCATCATTAGAAGAATATATGCTCCCCCTGAACCTGTGCCAGATGATCTCTGATAGACCCATTCAACCCAAATAGACCGGCAAATGTACGTGTATCCACCTGCGTACAACAAACAAGATTCAACAGCAGGATGATGCATCAACAACCCCCAGCTTCTGTCTGAGGTATTCAAATGTCACCCTGGGAAATGGTTTGGTGAAAATATCAACAACTTGTTCCTTGGAGGGAACATATTCCAATTTGACCTTTTGTTCCAGCACTTGTTCCTAGAGAAAATGATACTTGATCGGTATGTGCTTGGTCTTTGAATGCATGACTGGGTTCTTTGAAATGCTGATTGCACTTGTATTATCACATAAGATGGAGATAAGTGGTGTACAAGTGATTTGAAAATCCTACAAGGTTTGCATCATCTAAAGGAGTTGAGTGCAACAGGATGCAGCAGCCACATATTCTGCTTCAGCTGTAAATAATGCAATAGAACTCTATTTCTTGCTGAACCAAGATACTAATTGGGAACCCATAAAGAATGCACCACCACTTGTGCTTTTTCTTCCATCAACGCTTCCAACCCAATCTGCATCTGTATAAGCATGAAGAGTGAGATCTGTATCTCTTGGATACCATAAGCCATAGTTTTGAGTTCCTTGAAGATACTTGAAAATTCTCTTTACTGCCTGAAGATGGGTTTCCTTAGGATTTTCCTGAAATCTTCCAACTATTCCCACTGCATGCATGATATTTGGTCGAGTACCTGTTAAATAAAGAAGACTTCCAATCATGGATCTATAGGTTGGTTGATGTACTGCTGCTGATTCATCATTTGCACTAAGGCTGCATCCTGTAACCATAGGGGTACATACTGGTTTTGCATCTTCCATGCCATATTTCTTCAATATCTGCTTGAGATTCTTGGTTTGAGACAAAAGGATACTGTCTTCATTTTGTTGGATTTGCAAACCAAGAAAATATGTCAGTTCTCCAAGCAAAGACATTTCGAATTTTTTCTGCATCACCAAGGCAAAGCTTTGACTCATAGCTTCTTCATTGCTGCCAAAGATAATATCATCTACATACACAGCAAGTATTAGCAAATTGTCATTTTCAATTTTTATATAAAGGTTGCTATATGCTGATCCTTTTGAAAAACCTTGTTGATGAAGATATTTGTCCAAGTGGTAGTACCAAGCCCTTGGAGCCTGTTTAAGACCATAGAGAGCCTTTTTCAATCTGCATACAAGATTTGGATCATTCCCAAGAATGAAACCATCTGGCTGCTCAATGTATA